>CM017764.1:31622430-31746902 GCA_008009225.1 Acer yangbiense
GGAACAAATAATAAGCACGTGTGTATAAAGCTATCTAGAGGGGGGGTGAATAGATTTTACGCTTTTTACCCAATTTTTCGTGTTAGTCAAAATTACGAAAATGCCCTCAAGATAATATAAACAAGCAATGTAATATGGTGCGGAAATTAAAACAACACTTGGTTTTACGTGGAAACCCTCACGGGAAAAACCACGGGCTATGTAAGTAAGCCACACTCGAACCTCGAATCCACTAAATGTGCAAACGATTACAACCTATCCCGGAAGTAATCCACACCTACCTAATCCCGGATGAGTGAACCTAGTCCACTTTGCTTGCGTTCTAAGCAACCTAATCCGGATGCTACACACAAGACTTACTTTCTCTTTGAAGAGAATACAACCCTAAGTGAATATATGTGAATATCCCAAAATGCAACATAGAGCAAGGGAACCCTATATGCTTATCTAAGATGATTAATATGCAATTAAGTATAATCCTGAGATACAAAACTAATGACATGTCAATTAGTTTAGCTAATCAATATTAAGCACAAAACCTAATATGCAGCACAATATAAAATCTCAACATACATCATACTCATCTCAATATTGTATCTAAAGCATACAAAATAACAAACAAGTAATTAATTGAGATTGCTAGATAAGAGAAAACACAAACATGTAGATATTAGTGAAAAGCTTACCAAGCAAAGTATGATGAAGATCCATGCAAGATGACATCTAGATGATCTAAGATGATGCTAGATGTGATTGATGATCATGAAAAGTGTTTGAGAATCAAGAATGAGTTCTTGGAATTTTTCTTCTTTGAAAAATATCCTAAGTATGAATTCTGAATATGAACTCTCTTAATGACTAAAGTCAAAGTGGCATATATATAGGGTGCAAATCAAAGTGTGGTCGTTTAAGTAAATTTTCAAAGAAACGCGCAATCGGCGTTTTCATCGGCGCAGGCCGCCGTTATGACCGCCGAATGAGCTCGTGAAGAACAGAGCATAAACGGCGGTCATCGTCGGTTTCGTGACCGCCGATTCAACCGCCGAACAGAAGAGAGATCAAAACGACCAGTAGAACGGCGGTTCGACGGCGGTTTCGAACGCGTTTAATGCCGCCGTTTTCAACCGCCGAATTAGACCGAGAGATAATCAATCAGGCTTGAACGGCGGTTCGAACGGCGGTCGTGACCGCCGATATGAACCGCAGAAACGCTTCAGACCATTGGACTGAAACGGCGGTTTAATTCGGCGTGCAGGCCGCCGTCATAACCGCCGACACCTAGAAAGGTGAAAACCAGGAGAAAGCCAAGGGATTCTCCATAGGCGGTCCTCTCGCTAAAACAAGCACATTCTCGTGCATGCGCGGACGTTCCGAAGTTATCGGAAACGAATTAACACAACAACAAGACACAATAAAACACACAACAAAATATAATAATAAGTCAAGTGTGAATTGTGACAAATGAAGAGAATGACACATATGCAATGAATGTTTAGTGTGTGTGTGCTTCTAATCTCTTCAAAGAAAGTAAGCACATAGAATTTACCTTCGGTGCTTATCAAACCGAGGTCTTCAAAGGGCTTCGAACAAGAAGACCGATACTTAGCTACCCTTACAAAGAACACCCCACATATGGTTTGATCACGAAATAAGCCAATTAAAAACAACGGAATGCTTACAATCTCCCCCTTTGGCTATTTCGTGACAAAACCATCACTCACAATGATTCCTCACAAAAAAATAGAAACTACGGGACTATAATGATATCTACATTACAAAGAGATAAGCTAATGCAACTTGAAGTCTTCAATCCTCTTGTAGAATAATCAATCCCTGAAAAGAGTTTCTAACATTCTAATACAAGAAAAGTGTGAGATTAATCATGTGAGAACAATACCAAGCATTTGCATTTTTAGAATTTAGGCACAAAATTACCAAATGTATGCAATGTGATAAATGCAATGCTCCCCTCAACGGGTACTCCCCTCAATGTATGTTCTCCCCAAAGTGTACAATAGCTTCTATATTTTGCACCTCCCTTACCATATCCTACTCCCCCTTTTTGTCATGATATAGGCAAAGGAGTAGTCCCCAACGGGTCCTCATAGCAACGAGATAGAAGCATGCAAGATATGCATATACATATAAGTCACTTTATGCACTTCAATTAATTTGAGAGAAACAAGGAGATTATTTTGAGAAAATGGTGAATCCAACATGCTTTGCATACAGACATATAGCATTCAAGTCAAAATACAATGGTATTTGGCAAAGCAAATGACAAAGGTTTCTAATAGAATTCAAACCAATTCACCAATGTCTGGGAAAAGCAAGGATATAGAGATTATTGATTTCAATTAAGAGCAACTATATCCAACTTTATAAGCGAAACATGGCATGAGCGACTTTGCACCCTATTTGATTTTTCCGGATAAAATTATCCGTATGATAGTAACCATGTTCAACTAATAAAGAAAGAGAGCATTTGGAATGTAAATTCCTTTGAATGGATACAAGATCCTTATTCATTTTGAGTCTCATAAGTTTTCACACAAGTTTTGCATTTTTAAGAATATGCAATCATCAATTCATGCTTTTCATGTGAGCATGTTTATGAATTTCATGCTTTTTCATTTATCTTAGCATGTTATTAAGAATCATCATGTCATGGAGACACATAGGTCATTCAATCATACTTCCAATGTAAATCTCCTAGTCAAAAATGCATGTTTGAACATAAATATGACATGGATTGTAGACAAGCAGGTTCACACTTATGGAATTTTAAAAACATATATACATATGTACAACCAGCTTACTCAAGCAATTTAAAGAAGAGGCATAAGATATTTCAAATTTTTTGCAAGATACAAGAATGCAAAATAGCTCTCTTTGCTTGAGTTCCCCATATGGGTCAATCATAGAACATCACTCCACAAGACATACCCCAATAGATCTACTAAGAGTTTTAAATCGAGTAGCATTAAGGGTTTAGTAAATAGGTCCGCAAGTTGATCATTAGTACCTACATGTTCAAGTACTATGCATTTATTTTCAACAAGCTCTCTAATGAAGTGATGGCGGATGTCAATATGCTTAGTTCTAGAATGTTGCACCGGATTCTTGGAAATATTAATGGCACTCATGTTATCACAAAAGAGAGTGAGAGTACCTTGGTTGAATCCGTATCCACTAGCATTTGCTTCATCCAATAAGTTGAGTGCATCCACTCCCCGCGGCTATGTCTCGGCTTCCGCCTGGACAAGGAAATCGAGTTTTGCTTCTTGCAAAACCACGACACCAAGTTGTTGCCTAGAAAGAAGCAACCGCCCGATGTGCTCTTCCTATCATCACAATTTCCTGCCCATCCGCATCACTATATCCTACAAGACTAGGATTAGTGTCAAATGAGTACCAAATCCCATAGTGGAAGTCCCATTCACAAAGCGAATGACTCCTTACCGAAGAGAGATGGGACTCCTTGGGATCGGATTGGTACCTAGCACAAACTCCTACACTAAAATATATATCGGGCTACTTGCGGTCAAATAGAGCAAGCTCCCTATCATGCCACGATATAAGGTTTGGTCCACACTTTTACCGCTAGCATCCTTGCTTAGCTTCAAAGTGGTGCTCATAGGAGTGTCACAATGTTTGGCTTTTTCAAGACCAAACTTCTTCACAAGGTTTTTGGCATATTTGGCTTGGGTTATGAAGATCCCATTATCAAGTTGCCTAATTTGCAAACCTAGGAAGTAATAAGCTCACCAACAAGACTCATCTCAAATTCATGAGACATAACATCAACAAATTGTTGGACCTTGGTGTGTGGTGGAGCCAAACACTATGTCATCAACAATATTTGAGCTATGAAAAGCTCATCATTGTCTCTCTTGATGAATAGTGTCTTGTCAACACCTCTTTTGTAGTGTAGTTTGTCAACAAGAAATTGAGTGAGGCGCTCATACCAAGCCCTCGGTGCTTGTTTCAACCATATAGTGCCTTCTTGAGGCGATAGACATGGTTGGGGTGGTGTGCATCCACAAACCCCTTGGGTTGTGCACACAAACACTTCCTCTTGCAAGAAGCCATTGAGGAAGGCACTCTTGACATCCATTTGGTGCAATTTGAACTTGTGCACACAGAAATGGACAAGAGAAGCCTAATAGACTCTAAACGGGCAACGGGAGCAAATGTCTCCTCAAAGTCGATACCCTCAATTTGAGAGTACCCTGTGCTACAAGTCTAGCCTTGTTCCGCACTATGTTGCCATCCTCATCGGATTTGTTCCTAAATATCCATTTAGTGCCTATGACATTAGTGGTCTTAGGCCTAGGAACTAGAGTCCAAACCTCATTCCTTTCGAATTGGTTAGCTCTTCTTGCATGGCAAGAACCCAAAATTCATCATGTAAGGCTTCTTCAACTTTTTGGGTTCAATTTGAGAGGTGTAGCAAGTATAGCTAATAAGATTAGCAAGTTGACGTCTATCCTAACACCTCATTAACATCTCCAATAACATCACTCTTTGTTATGGAGTCTTCTAACCCATGGAGCGGGTTCATTAGAGTCCAAGTTAGGAACTCTAGTAATGGGTGTGTGACTTCATTAGATGTCCCAACATTGGGAGTCACCACAACCCTCTCCAAAGGAGTGTCATCCTCTAGAACATCCTCCTCCTCATGGTCATTAGACTTGAGCCTAGTATCATCAATGACCACATTTGATGATTCCATGACGGTTCGAGTCTTCAAGTTGAAAACTCTATAGGCTTTACTATTCAAGGCGTAGCCAATAAAGATACCCTCATCACTCTTAGCATCAAACTTGCCAAGTTGATCACGGTCATTTAAAATGTAGCATTTGCTTCCAAATGTGTGGAAGTAGCTAACATTTGGCTTCCTACCCTTCCATAGCTCATAGGAGGTGTTTCTAGAACCGGCCTTAGGAACACACGATTTCCTATATAGCAAGCCGTATTGATGGCTTCGGCCCATAGGTTCCTAGGGACATTGTTGCTAAGCAACATCACTCGGGCCATCTCTTGGAGGACCCTATTTTTCCTCTCAACAACTCCATTTTGTTGAGGTGTCCTAGGAGCCGAAAACTCATGGGAGATGCCTAAGCTATCACAAAAGCTTTCAAAAGAGGCATTCTCAAACTCTCTCCATGGTCACTTCTAATCCGTTTAATGCTTCTAATGTTAGATTTCATTTCATTTTGTAATTTAGTACAAAGCATTTTAAACTTATCAAAAGTTTCGGATTTTTCTCTAAGAAAGTATGTCCATGTAAATCTAGAGAAATCATCAACACATACAAAAATGTATCTCTTTCCACCCAAACTTTCGGTTGCATGGGACCCATGAGGTCCATGTGGAGAAGCTCAAGTGGCTCCTTGGTGGTGAGATACTTACCCTTTTTGTGCATGCTTTTAGTTTGCTTTCCTTGTTGGCAAGGTCCACAAACACCATTGGCATTCTTCCCAAGCTTAGGGAGGCCACGCACACACTCGAAATTTCCAAGGGTCCGTAGATCCCTAAAGTTCATGTGGCCAAGTCTTTCATGCCACAACTCAATTTGCTCATCCATGGACACATTGTTTGAGACTATTCTAGCTTCAAGACAATAGCAATTGTCGCTGGATCTCATACCTTTCAATACGGTTTGTCCATCGGGCTTTAGGATCGAGCAATCATCTTTACAAAACAAGACGGAATATCCTTCATCACTTAGATGTGAAATGCTTATTAAATTGGCTTTCAAGCCATCAACAAATAAAGCATCGGATAAGGAGGGTAATCCGGGAACGGAAATGGTTCCTTTCCCTACAACTTTCTTTTTGGACCATCACCAAAAGTGACATATCCACCTTCCTCCATAACAAGAGTCTCGAAGAAACTCTTGTTTCCCGTCATGTGCCTAGAGCACCCACTATCTAAATACCAAAAATTAGAAGAATTTGCCTTCAAGGCTATTTGAGCAAGATGGCAAACAATGTCATTCTTTCTAATCCACCTAGAAACAATCTTAGCTTTCTTAGTGGTTTTGGTATATGGGCTCTAGATGTCCTAGGATCATGCATAATAGTATTATCATTCCTAGGAACATGCATCATGGCTCTTTTCTTTTTCTTCTCTATCATGCTTCTAGTTTTGCACATTTTTATATATCGAAAGCAATGTGGTCTAATATGACCATCAAATCCACAAAATGACATATAGGAGTGAAATAAGGAATCATACCTTGTCCTTGTCTTTGTGGATGAAAGGGTTCAATCCTTCTTCGTTGTTGAACCGGTCTTGGTTGCTTCCTAGCTTGAGGTTGCATGATAGGTCTCTTTCCTTTGTGAGCCATTTGAGGAGGAATGTTGGCTTGAGAGACCCTAGGGGGTTGAGCTTGAGGTTTCCTTCTTGGACCCATCTTCACTTGTGCATTAGAGCATTGTCCTACTTCTAATTTCTTTCTAGGAGCTTGCACAAATGAAGTTTCTTCTTTCTTCAAGCTCTTGACAAACACGGTCTTGTTAGAGGTAGAGATCTTCTTGTCATCTTCATACCCAAGACCCCTCTTGTCACATGGACTCTTTCCAACACCAAGCATATGGTCAAGCTTCTTGGTGCTAGAATCCATCCTAGTCATAGAATTTCTAACTTCTTCAAGCTCACTCTTTAGACTTTCTTCATTCCTCCTAGATAAAGCTAACTCCTCTCTTAGCTTATCTTCTATCTTCTTGAATTTTTCCACTTGTTCACCTAAGTGGTCATTATGAGATGCAAGCTCAAGATTTTCTTCTCTCAACATCTTGATCTTTCTTGTGCTCTTGATTGCTAAATCATTAAACTCGGCATGGCATTTAGCAAGCACCTTTTTCTCCACAAAACTACTTATGGAGTTAGATGAGGAATCACTTTCTTCTTCACTTGAGTCATTTTCCTCTTGACTCATTTCCTCTTTCTCACTACCACTTTTGCTCTTATGTGAGGAGGCAAAAGCTAGGAGGTTAGCCATGAGCTCTTCTTCACTTGAAGACTCATCTTCCTCATTGGAGTCATCACTACTCCCACTCCAAGTGGCGGCCATCACTTTGCTCTTCTTCTTATCATTGTGATTAGCACATTCGGGGGCAAAGTGACCAATCCCACCACATTCAAAGCATCGGACCCCTTTCCTTTCGGTCCTCTCTTGTCTAGGCTCAAACTTCTTGAAGGAACTCTTTTCTTCAAATCTTGTCCTCTTGACCCAAATCCCTTCTTTTCTTGAACCCCATAACCTTGTTGAACCTTTTCACAAATAAGGCAAGGTCTTCATCCGATTCATGCTTTGCCTCCTTTGCATCCTTAGATGCTTTCAAAGCTATTCCTTTAGACTTCTTAGGAGGAGTAGTGGTGCTAGGAGCCTTCCTAGACTCATATGCAAGGAGACGCCCAATCACCTCACTTGGCTTCATATCCATGTAGCCACTATTTTCTTCTATGGCCGTCACCTTGGATTCAAACCTATCGGGGAGAGATCTCATAATTTTTTGCTTGACTCTCCTATCCGAATACGGGTCTCCGAGTTGATGGCTTTGATTTACAATATCCATCAATTTGATTTCGAAGTCATTGAAGCATTCATCCTCTCCCATCCTAAGTAGCTCAAACTGAGTTTGGAGGACTTGAAGCTTGGACTCCTTCACCACCTCGGTTCCCTCATGTGCAACTAGAAGGATGTCCCATGCCACTTTGGCAATCTGAGTATTCTGAATAAGCTTGTACTGATTCTCATCCATAGCACACATAATGGCATGCATAGCCTTCCTATTCCACTTAGAAGCCTCAAACTCTTGCGCGTTCCATTGCGCCTTAGGCTTCAAAACATCTTGTCCTCCACCATCGGGAGTCATCATAGGGAGATCATATCCGTCTTCCACCGCCATCCATGCACGGTCATGAATTTGGCATATGTAGGATTCCATCTTCCCTTTCCATTGGGAATAGTTCAATCCGGTAAGAAGTGGAGGCCTTGTGCTAGAAGCTCCTTCGTGGCCACCACCATTTCCACCGTTTCCACTCATAGTGTTTATGAATGAATGAAATGAATGCAAATGTATGAATGATCAAAAATCACACAAAATGCAAAACACACCAAAATAAGCAAGGATCACCTATGTATGTCTAGGAACCCGCTCTGATACCAATTGAAACAAATAATAGCACGGTGTGTATAAAGCTATCTAGAGGGGGGGTGAATAGATTTTACGCTTTTTACCCAATTTTTCGTGTTAGTCAAAATTACGAAAATGCCCTCAAGATAATATAACCAAGCAATTGTAATATGGTGCGGAAATTAAAACAACACTTGGTTTTTACGTGGAAACCCTCACGGGAAAAACCACGGGCTATGTAAGTAAGCCACACTCGAACCTCGAATCCACTAAATGTGCAAACGATTACAACCTAATCCCGGAAGTAATCACACACCTACCTAATCCCGGTATGAGTGAACCTAGTCCAATTTGCTTGCGTTCTAAGCAACCT
This sequence comes from Acer yangbiense, assembly GCA_008009225.1. NCBI lineage: Eukaryota > Viridiplantae > Streptophyta > Magnoliopsida > Sapindales > Sapindaceae > Acer > Acer yangbiense. The sequence continues at coordinate 31,630,951 of CM017764.1, forward strand.
AATCCCGGATGCTACACACAAGACTTACTTTCTCTTTGAAGAGAATACAACCCTAAGTGAATATATGTGAATATCCAAAATGCAACATAGAGCAAGGGAAACCCTATATGCTTATCTAAGATGATTAATATGCAATTAAGTATAATCCTAGATATCAAAACTAAATGACATGTCAATTAGTTTAGCTAATCAATATTAAGCACAAAACCTAATATGCAAGCACAATATAAAATCTCAAACATACATCATACTCATCTCAATATTGTATCTAAAGCATACAAAATAACAAACAAGTAATTAATTGAGATTGCTAGATAAGAGAAACACAAAACATGTAAGATATTAGTGAAAAGCTTACCAAGCAAAGTATGATGAAGATTCCATGCTAGATGACATCTAGATGATCTAAGATGATGCTAGATGATGATTGATGATCATGAAAGTGTTTGAGAATCAAGAATGGAGTTCTTGGAATTTTCTTCTCTTTGAAAAATATCCTAAGTATGAATTCTGAATATGAACTCTCTTAATTGACCTAAAGTCAAAGTGGCATATATATAGGGGGCCAAATCAAAGTGTGGTCGTTTAAGTAAGTTTCAAAGAAACGCGCCAATCGGCGGTTTCAATCGGCGGCCAGGCCGCCGTTAATGACCGCCGAATTGAGCTCGTGAAGAACAGAGCATAAACGGCGGTTCATTCGGCGGTTTCGTGACCGCCGATTCCAACCGCCGAAACAGAACAGAGAGATCAAAATCGACCAGGTATGAACGGCGGTTTCGAACGGCGGTTTAATGCCCGCCGTTTCAACCGCCGAATTAGACGAGAGATAAATCAATCAGGTCTTGAAACGGCGGTTTCGAACGGCGGTCGTGACCGCCGATATTAACCGCAGAAAAGCTTCAGACCAATCTGGACTGAAACGGCGGTTTAATTCGGCGTCCAGGCCGCCGATCATAACCGCCGATCACCTAGAAAGGTGAAAACCAAGGAGAAGCCAAGGGCATTCTCCATAGGCGGTCCTCGCGCTAAACCAAGCACATTCTCGTGCATGCGCGGACATTTCCGAAAGTTATCGGGAAACGAATTAACACAACAACAAGACACAATAACACACAACAAAATATAATAAATAAGTGCAAGTGTGAATTGTGACAAATGAAGAGAATGCACACATATGCAATGAATGTTTAGTGTGTGTGTGCTTCTAAATCTCTTCAAAGAAAAGTAAGCACATAGAAATTTACCTTCGGTGCTTATCAACACGAGGTCTTCAAAGGGCTTCGAACAAGAAGACCGATACTTAGGCTACCCTTACAAAGAACCCCCACATATGGTTTGATCACGAAATAAGCCAATTAAAAACAACGGGAATCCTTACATCCGCATCTTATTACACTTGTATGTATTTTTGACTAGTAAGGGCATTTTCATAAAATTGACTTGCATGCGAAAATTGGGTAATATTTGATAAAATCTATTCACCCCCCCTCTAGCTTTATATTATACACGCCTCTAGGACTTTCAATCACCTTTGGGTCTATCCCCAGCATATCTTCGTGGCTCCAAGCAAAAACATCCTTGTATTCTCTCAGTAGCGTGACCAGCTGGGTTTTGACATGTGCATTTAAACTTGCCCCTACCTTGACTGTCCTACTTGGGTCTTCTGGATCCAGTGCCACTTCTTCGGTCGGCTCATCTTTCTTCGCCTCAGGTTCTGGGATCCAACTCAAATTCTCTCGGCACCTCAACCTGCTCTTCAAGTTCACCAACCTCTTGCTCGGCTGTAACCGCGTACACCTGGTGTACTTCCCTATTTTTATAAACTGACAAATTTGCCCTTCGGGCCATTTCCTGTAACCCCTTGATCACTCCTACCCCATACTTTGTCGGGAACTTCATCATGAGGGCGTAGGTTGCGGTCACTACTTTGGCTTTATTCAAGAATGGTCGGCCCAATAAGGCATTGTATGGCCAATTTTCTGTATCCACCACCACAAAGTCAAGTAGCACTGTTTTTTGGCAAGGAGCCTGCCCGACCTTCACGGGTAACTTCACAGTGCCAAGTGACCTTACTTCGACTCCTCCAAATCCTCGAAGGGGTGTGGGAAATGGTTGTAGGTCTTTCCTATCTAGCCTCAGTTGGTCATACCCTTCTGCACTTAGAATATCTACTGAGCTTCCATTGTCAATCAAAATCCGATGAACCTCTCTATGACCAATCCGTGCGCTGATCACCAGTGCGTCGTTCGGCCTAACATCAACTCCATGTGAATCGGCTTCTGTGAATATGATCGGGTCCCAGCCTTCCTTGATTCTCTTCGGGTCAGGTTCAACATAATTGACGTCCAGGTCTCTCCGTGCTTCCACGGCCTCTCGAATTTCCTGGTTCCTTTCCCTATTACTCTTGCCAGTCGCTAGTCCCCCGAAGATAGTATTGATTGCTCCTTCATCCTCAGCTTTCTTGGGACTAGGCTTTCTTGCCCGCCCGTCCGTCCTGTCAGCTATCCTTCTGTCCGTCCGCCCTGTCAACCTTTTTTAAAACGATGTCTTTCAAATGTCCTTCCCTGATGAGGGTTTCAATGTGGTCCCTTAGCTGGAAACACTTAGATGTCTCTTGCCCATTCTTCTTGTGGAACCTGCAATACTTGGTGGTGTCCCTCCGAGCATACGTGGATTGCTTTAGCGGTTCTTTAGACATGTTCTTTTCTTCTAGGATTGCCAAAATTTCCTCCTGATCTTTTTTCAACGGGGCATAGTTTGTATACCTGCCCTGGAACTTCTGTCGCGGTTGATCGGATTTTGGGTCATAGGCTCGACGTCCATCCCGACCATCCCGCGCCTTATTCTTCTATTTGTCACCTTTGGTATCGGGCGCCTTTGCTTGGTCTTTGGTTTTAGATCCTTCTGGGCGATTGCCATGTACGAAATAACCTCCCGTGGCAACTTCCTCCTCCTCAGCCAGGGCGTAGCCCCCGGCCATGTCCATCATATCGGCATAACTGGTTAGTCGGGCTCTTCGGAGGTCAAATGACAATTGGCCGTTCTGAAGGTTGTTGATGAACGTGGCAATTATGGCTTCGTCATTTGCACTCCCAATTTCAAACACTTCCTGACCGAACCTCCCCAAATATTTTTTCAGTGACTCGTCTTTTCCCTGTTTTAGCTGGGACAAGTGGGCCACTGACTTCTTCCTATGTACATTACCGAGGAATTACCTTGAGAAGGCTTTACTCAGCTTGCTGAAATTGCCTATACTTGCTGCTGGTAACCTACCGAACCACCTAGAGCTTAAATCCCCGAGAGTTTGGGGAAAATTTAAACACAGCAAGGCGTCATTGTAGACATACTGGGCCATGGCACTCTTATACCTTCTGACGTGTTCCTTTGGATCAGTATCCTTTTTTAATTGCTCTATGTGAGGCATCCTGAATCTCTCCGAGAAGGGTGTCCTTAGGACTTCATTGGTGAAAGGGCTTCCGGTCTCGTCTTCCGATAATTCATTACGCCCATATCGTCTGACCAAAGCATCCATCTGTCGACGATTATTCTGAACCTCCCGGGTCAAACTCTGTATGAGTATGTCCCTGTCTCCTTGCGGTTCTCCCATCACATTGAAATTCTGACTTACGATCAGCTTTTGGCCCCTTTCCTCTGGATTCAACTCTCTATGTTCTCGGTTTAGGCCATGCAGCCGAACTGTGCCCCTTTGGCATTTGCGATGATAACTCTGCTCACTCTCTCCTGAGGATGATGACCTGGCTCTCCGATGAGTACGTCTCCTGGGGCGATCTCGATCCTTGGCCAACCGATCCTGATCATGCCCTCTGTCAGAATCATTCTCCTCTCTATACTCCCTGCTATCCATGGCTAACCTTTCAGACAAAATTGTTGGCCTATCTGCAGGACCTCAGCTCGCCTTTATGGGTGCATCCAGGGTTGGTACCACCACCGTGGAATGCAATCTCGTTGCCTGTTGATTTAGGGCAGAAAGATTATGAGGTGACATCAAACCCTCCATGGTGGAAAGATCAACTCCCTGCCTCGCTGCGTCCGCCATGAGTTGTTGTAGAGAAGTACAGAATCTTTGTGCGATTTCTTCATTAGTTGGGGGGAAGCGCTGGATGCCAGCCAGGGCAGTTGATTGATCTACAGTTGCTAAGGCTGCATCTGCGGTGTTGGGAGTGGCGTCATCCTCCAACTCATTAGTGGGTAGTCCGTGACTGTACCTGGAATCGCTACCATCTCCTTCGCCGGCCATTGCTTCACAAGTGCTTCGATCCCCCTCCTTCTAGCGCCAATTATTGACGGTGATTTTTCGTCAACACTCAATCGATGATTGGAGATCACCTTTGCGAGTGATAATAGTTTGAATCTTAATACTTTAAAAATAATGATCAAGAAATACGTGGTAAAACTCCGATGATCGGAGAAACGTCCACGGGTTGTTGCCTAAGCAACGAAGTCAAAATCCACTATATAAAATTGATTACAAAATACGCTCGGGTCTCTCCTATGATAAAAAAGATCGATCCCTCTCTTATGCCTTACAAAGGGTATTTATACATGTTGTTTCTAGGGTTTGGGGATGCCGCTAGGGTTTGGTATCGTGGCGCCCAAGTCTTGAGCGGATTCCCAGTCCTAGTTGGATTCTGTTTCCTTCTTGGGCGTGATATGTTTCCTGTTTTGGCTGAATCCGAGTTTGGGAAGGATTCATTCTCCTTTTCTCGCGGGAGGCCTGTTTGTTTCCTTGTTAAACTCTGAAGGGTTACACTGCTGCGTATCGTGGAGGTGCTTACTGCTGATTCCTTCCATGTATTTGGGAAGTGAGTTTCCGCTGTCATCTCTTCCTATTGATTTCCGAGTATGCCCGAGTATGCCCGAGTAGGTGGTGTTGCCCGAGCCGGTTCTCTTTGTTCATAATCGGGTTGCTTTGGTTTCAGCCGAGTGGGTTGCTCGGGGGATTTTCCCCTTTCGAGTTGACTTTTCCTGGCTCCTGCTTACGTGGCTTCTTCATGGGGGTGACGTGTCCTTTATGACGATTTTTACCTATAACAGAAGCAAATGCTACATTTTAAATTACCGTGATCAACTTGGAAAATTTGATGCTAAGAGTGATGAGGGTATCTTTATTGGCTAAGCCTTGAATAGTAGAGCCTATAGAGTTTTCAACTTGAAAACTCGAACTGTCATGGAATCATCCAATGTTGTCATTGATGATACAAGGCTCAAGTCTAATGACCATGAGGAGGAGGAAGTTTTAGATAATGACTCTCCTTTGGAGAGGGTTGTGGAGATTCCCAATGTTGGGACGTCCAATGGTAATAATGAGGACACACAACCTCTTGATAGAGTTCCTCGTGTGGACTCTAATGAACCCGCTCCATGGGTTAGACGACTCTATAACGAAGAGGATGTTATTGGAGATATGAATGAGGGTGCTAGAACTAGGCGTCAAATAGCTAATCTAATTAGCTACACATGCTACACCTCTCAAATTGAACCCAAAAAGGTTGATGAAGCCTTAAATGATGAGTTTTGGGTTCTTGCCATGCAAGAAGAGCTAAACCAATTCGAAAGGAATGAGGTTTGGACTCTAGTTCCTAGGCCTAAAAGCACACATGTTATAGGCACTAAATGGATTTATAGGAACAAATCGGATGAGGATGGCAACATAGTGCGGAACAAGGTTAGACTTGTAGCACAAGGGTATTCTCAAATTGAGGGTATCGACTTTGAGGAGACTTTTGCTCATGTTGCCCTTCTAGAGTCCATTAGGCTTCTATTGTCCATTTCTTGTGTGCATAAGTTCAAATTGCACCAAATGGACGTCAAGAGTGCCTTCCTAAATGGCTTCTTGCAAGAGGAAGTGTTTTTTCAACAACCCAAGGGGTTTGTGGATGCACTTCACCCCAACCATGTCTATCGTCTCAAGAAGGCACTATATGGGTTGAAACAAGCACCGAGGGCTTGGTATGAGCGCCTCACTCAATTTTTTGTTGACAATAACTACACAAGGGGTAGTGTTGACAAGACACTATTCATCAAGAAAGACAATGATGAGCTCTTTATAGCTCAAATCTATGTTGATGATGTAGTGTTTGGCTCCACCAACAACACCAAGGTCCAACAATTTGTTGATGTTATGTCTCATGAATTTGAGATGAGTCTTGTTGGTGAGCTAAGTTACTTCCTAGGTTTGCAAATTAGGCAATTAGATGATGGGATCTTCATTACCCAAGCCAAATATGCCAAAAACCTAGTGAAGAAGTTTGGTCTAGAAAATGCCAAAACATTGTGATACACCCATGAGTACCACTTTGAAGCTTAGCAAGGATGCAAGTGGAAAAAGTGTAGAACAAAACTTTATATCGGGGCATGATAGGTAGCTTGCTTTATTTGACCGCAAGTAGGTCTGATATATCTTTTAGTGTGGGTGTGTGTGCTAGGTACCAAGTGGATCCTAAGGAGTCCCATCTCTCTTCCGTTAAGAGAATCATTCGCTATGTGAATGGGACTTCCAACTATGGGATTTGGTGCTCATTTGACACTAATGCTAGTCTTGTAGGCTTTAGTGATGCGGATTGGACAGGAAATTGCGATGATAGGAAGAGCACATCAGGCGGTTGCTTCTTTCTAAGCAACAACTTGGTGTCTTGGTTTTGCAAGAAGCAAAACTCGATTTCCTTGTCCACGGCCGAGGCCGAGTACATAGCCGTGGGGAGTGGATGCACACAACTCCTATAGATAAAGCAAATGCTAGTAAACTACGGATTCAACCAAGGTACACTCACTCTCTTTTATGATAATATGAGTGCTATAAATATTTCCAAGAATCCGGTACAACACTCTAGAACTAAGCATATTGACATCCGCCATCATTTCATTAGAGAGCTTGTTGAAAATAAATGCATAGTACTTGAATATGTAGGTACTAATGATCAACTTGCACACTTATTTACTAAACCCTTAGATGCTACTCAATTTAAAACACTTATAGATCTATTGGGATATATCTTGTGGAGTGATGTGATTTGTGATTAACCCCATATGTGGAACTCAAGCAAAGAGAGCTATTTTGCATTCTTGTCACTTGCAAAAATTTGAAATATCTTATGCCTCTTCTTTTATTTGCTTGAGTAAACTTTGTTGCACATATGTATATATGTTTTCAATTCAATAAGTGTGAACCTTGCTTGTTTACAATCCATGTCATATTTATGTTCAAACATGCATTTTTGGACTATGAGATTTACATAGGAAGTATGATTTGAATGACCTATAGTTATCTCCATGACCTGATGATTCTTTTATAACATGCTCAAATGAAAAAGCATGAATTGATGATTGCAATAAATGCAAACCTTGTGTGAAAAAGACTTATGAGACTCAAAATGAATAAAGGATCTTGTATCCGTTCAAAGGACCTAAAAAATCCAAATGTCTCTCTTTCTTTATTGGTTGAACATGGCTACTATCATACAGATATCTTATTCGGAAAAATCAAATAGGGTGCAAAGTCGCTCATGCCATGTTTCGCTTATAAAGTTGGATATACTTGCTCTTAAATTAAAAATCAATGAAATCTCTATATCCTTGCTTTTCTCATGACAATGGTGAAATTGGTTTGAATTCTTATTGGAAACCTTTGTCATTTGTTTTGCCAAATACCATTGTATTTTGGACTTGAATGTTACATGTCTTGTATGCAAAGCATGTTTGATTCATACATTTTCTTTCAAATAAATCTCTTTGTTTCTCTTCAATTAATTGGGATGCATAAAGTGACTTATATTATTATGCAAATATCTTGCATGCTACTATCTCTGTTTGCTAAGAGTGACTCGGTTGGGGACTACTCCTTTGCCTATATCATGACAAAAAGGGGGAGTAGATTGTGGTAAGGGGAGTTGCAAATTGTAGTGGCAATTGTGCATGTTGGGGAGAATATTCATTGAGGGGAAGTAACCCATTGAGGGGGAGCATTGCATACACATACATTGCATGATGTTGTGATTAAATTCTTAAATGCAAATGCTTATTTTATTCTCACTTGATCATCTCACATACTCTTGCTTTGGAAAGTATAATCTTTTGTTTTGAAGGGTTGATAGTTCTACAAGACATTGAAGACTTGAAGTTTTTTTTATTATTCTTTTATCTCTTTGTAATGTAGAATATCTTTATTATCCCAAAGATTCAATTATGTTTGTGAGGGTCAATGTGAGTGGTGGTTTTGTCACGAAATAGCCAAAGGGGGAGATTATAAGGATTCCCATTCTTTGATTGGCTTATTTCGTGGACAAACCAGATGTTGGGTAGTTTAGGAGTTTTTGAATCAAGCTCAAAGGCCATTTCAAGACCTCAAGGGACAAGCACGCCAAATGTATAATCTCTAGTGCTTAGTTCTTTCTTTGAAGAGATTTAGATTGCACACACTCACTTAGCATTCTTGCATTTGTGTGCATACTTTTCACATGTCACATTTCACACTTGCACTTTGATGTTGTATTTTGTGTGTGCTTATGTGCCTTGTAATTCGTTTCCCGATATTGCTCGGAAACGTCCGAGCTTGAACTAGTATGTGCTTGGTTTGCGCGAAGACCGCCTATGGAGAATGCCATTGGCTTCTCCTTTGATTTCACCTCTTTTGGTGAAATGGCGGTTATGATCGGCAGCCTTGCCGCCGAATGAAACCGCCATTTGAGTCCAGAGACGATCGCCATTCGCCGTTCGAAACCGCCGTTCATACCTGATCGATTTAATCTCTCGGGTTTGATTATGTGGTTAATTCGGTGGTTTCGTCACCTCCGATTGAAACCACCGTTATTCCCCTGCCTTTCTCGGGAGCCATTCGGCGGTTGTAAACGGTGACCTGGCCACCGATTGAAACCGCCGATCGGTGCGTTTCAGGGGCAAACTTGTTTTTTCACGTACTCTGTTTTTCATGCCTATAAATACATCACTTTCTCTTGTTCTGAATGTGACTCTTTAATCATTAAGAACCCTACTTTTAAAAAGTAGATTTTTAAAAGAGAAAGCAACCAAGTTTGCTCATTTAAACACTCAAACCAAAATTCATATGCATCAAAATTCATATGCATCAAAATTCATCTAGCATCTTCTAGCATATCTAGGATGCTTGCTTGCATGGGTCTTTCATCATCACACTTGTCTTGGTAAGTTTTTCACTATTATCACATATAATTAGTGTTTTATTTATTATGGCATCTCTTTCATTACTTGATTATTCTTAGATTAGATTCTAATATTCAAGATAAAGATTGTTGTGTTGATTTGATTGAGTGTTGTATTGTGATAGCTAATTAGGTTTTTGCTTAATCTTGATTAGCTAAACTATTTGACATGTCATTTAGTTCTTAATATCTAGGATTGCTTTTATTGCAAAATCATCATCTTAGATAAGCATATAGGGTTCCCTTGCTCTATGCTGCATTTTGGATATTCACATATTCACTTAGGGCGTTAATCTCTTCTTAGAGAATTAAGTCTTGTGTTGTGACCAGGATTAGGTTGTTTAATTCGCAAGCAATTTGACTAGGTCCACTTATACTGGGATTAGGTAGGTGTGTGATTACTTCAAGGATTAGGTTGTAATCGTTTTACACATTTAGTAGATTCGAGGTTCTAGTGTGACTCGCTTATTAGCCTGTGGTTTTTTCCCGTGAGGGTTTCCACGTAAAACATCAAGTGTTGTTTATATTTCCGCATCTTATTACACTTGCTTTATTTTATTAACTATTAGGGGTATTTTCGTAATCTTGACCATACACGAAAAATTGGGTAAAATCTTTAAAATATATTCACCCCCCCTCTAGATTAATATTTAACACACTATGAGAACTTTCACTATTGCCCAATGGACAAACCTTGTTGAAAAATATAAGATCTAGCGACAATTGCTATTGTCTTAAAGCTAGAATAGTCTCAAACAATGTGTCCATGGATGAGCAAATTGAGATGTGGCATGAAAGACTTGGCCATATGAACTTTCGGGATTTACGAATCCTAGGCAAGTTTGATTGCGTGCGTGGCCTTCCCAAGCTTAGGAAGAAAGCCAATGGTGTTTGTGGACCTTGCCAACAAGGGAAACGAACCAAAGCTATGCATAAAAGGGCAAGTATCTCTCCACTAAGGAGCCCCTAGAGCTTCTCCACATGGATCTTATGGGTCCGATGCAAACTGAGAGTTTAGGTGGAAAGAGATACATTTTTGTTTGTGTAGATGATTTCTCTAGGTTCACATGGACATATTTTCTTAGAGAAAAATGCAAAACTTTTGAGAAGTTTAAAATGCTTTGTACTAAAATACAAAATGAAATGAATTCTAACATTAAAAGCGTTAAACGGATTAGAAGTGATCATGGGAGAGAGTTTGAGAATGCCCTTTTTCAAAGCTATTGTAATAGCTTAGGGATCTCCCATGCGTTTTTGGCTCCTAGGACACCTCAACAAAATGGAGTTGTTGAGAGGAAGAATAGGGTCCTTCAATAGATGACCCGTGTGATGTTGCTTAGCAACAATGTCCTTAGGAACCTATGGGCCGAAGCCGTCAATACGGCTTGCTATATATGGAATAGAGTTTTCCTAAGGCCCGGATCTAGGAATACCTCCTATGAGTTATGGAAAGGTAGGAAGCCAAATGTTAGCTACTTCCACACCTTTGGAAGCAAATGCTACATTTTGAATGACCGTGATCAACTTGGCAAGTTTGATGCTAAGAGTGATGAGGGTATATTTATTAGCTATGCCTTGAATAGTAAAGCCTATAGAGTTTTCAATGTGAAGACTCGAACGGTCATGGAATCATCCAATGTTGTCATTGATGATACAAGGCTCAAGTCTAATGACCATGAGGAGGAGGAGGAGGTAGTTTTAGATGATGACTCTCATTTGGAGAATGTTATGGAGACTCCCAATGTTGGGACGTCTAAAACAAATTATAGCACGGTGTGTATAAAACTATCTAGAGGGGGGGTGAATAGATTTTAAGCTTTTTACCAAATTTTTCGTGTTAGTCAAAATTACGAAATTACCCCTAAATAGATAGAGCAATAAATCAAGTATAAAATGCGGAAATTAAATAACACTTGATTTTTACGTGGAAACCCTCACGGGAAAAACCACGGGCTAGTAAGTAAGCCACACTCGAACCTCGAATCATCTAAATGTGTAAAACAATTACAACCTAATCCCAGAAGTAATCACACACCTACCTAATCCCGGTATGAGTGAACCTAGTCCAATTTGCTTGCGATCTAAGCAACCTAATCCCGGAAGCTACACACAAGACTTACTTTCTCAATGAAGAGAATAAAACCCTAAGTGAATATATGAATATTCAAATGCAACATAGAGCAAGGGAAACCCTATATGCTTATCTAAGATGATTAATATGCAATTAGAACAATCCTAGATATTAAAAACTAAATAACATGTTCAATCAAATAGTTTAGCTAATCAAGATTAAGCACAAAACCTAATTAGCTATCACAATACAACTTCTCAAACATACATCACACTAATCTCAATCTTGTATCAAAAGATATATGAAAATCATACAAGTAATAAATTGAGATTGCTTGTTAAGAAAAACACAAAATATGTAAGATATTAGTGAAAAGCTTACCAAGCAAAGTATGATGAAGAATCCATGCAAAGAGACATCTAGATGATCTAGGATGATGCTAGATGATGATTGATGATCATGAAAAAGTGTTTGAGTGAATAAAATTTGAGTTCTTGGAAAAATTTCTTCTCTTGAATATGAACTCTCTTGATTGACCTAAAGTCAAAGTGGCATATATATAGGGGGCCAAATCAAGGTGTGGTCGTTTTGATAAGTTGGCCTCATATTTGCCATGGGCGCTGTACGTAGAGCGCCTCTTGTACAACGCCTCAACTCTGTTCTCACGGGAAAACAGAGTGGCGCTGTACGAACAGCGCTTCTGTACAGCGCTCGTATAGCGCCTACCTAAAAACCATCAGACCTGATGCATTAAAATAAACAATTTCAATCAGGTCTCAGTTGGGCGCTGTACGAATAGCGCTTTTGTACAGCGCTCGTACAGTGCCTCAACAAAATACATTAGACCTGATGCATTAAAATGACCATTTCTGCATCAGGTCTAATGGGCGCTGTTCAGAACAGCGCTTTGTAGAGCGCTTTGAACAGCGCCCTTTACAATGCAAGAATGCCAATGTTATGCAAGACAAGACAATGGGCAATGCAATAAGCAATCAAACTAACATGCAAGAAAAGATGAAAATTAGCATTAATGCACAACACAAATAAACACAACATACAAGGATTAAACATATGCATGAGTGTGAGTGTGTGCAACTATCTCTTCAAGACAAGTAAGCACATAGAAATTTACCTTTGGTGCTTATCAACATGAGGTCTTCAAAAGGGCTTCGAACAATAAAACCGATACCTAGGCTACCCTTACAAAGAACCCCAACATGTGGTTTGTCCATGACACGCCCAAACCGATTCTACAAATGTCACTATAATTTAACCTATTCTACCTCGGTTGTATTAAAGGGGCGTGCGAGTCTGAAGACCCTATTGCAATTCGTACAAGTCGTTATGCTAGTATAGTGTACAAAGTAAGGGTATCGGTCCACAGGGAAATCTAGTAACTGGTCAATGCTAGAATTAGTGATCGTTCTAAGGAATTAAACTAATGTGATGATAAACGATTATAATTGATAAGCTAATATGCTAGGGAATGTATGAAATTAGTAATGATGCACCACAAATAACCACCTTCATGCAACAAAGATCAAATCACTCATGTAGTTCCATTTATACAATTGGTATACTCAACCATCCACTTAATAACTCATCTGAGTTTCAGATTCATTATCAAGGACTGTCAGTTGTGGAACTAAATTCATAGAATGTATTCTTAGGATTTTTACGAACAACACATTCTAATCTCGGAGTTTTTACTAATCATACTCAATTCAAACATCATGAACTAGTATTTTATCACTTTACAATAACCAACTCCATGCTTCTAAGATTTATGAGATATATGGCATGATTTCATCAATGCAAGCATATAAACACAAGTGATTCATACAAGAAAAAATGGTAATAAGTGATTACATCAATACTTTCATAGATTCCCCAACAAAGTGTTTAGTTACGCATGATCATTAAGTATAGCATATTAATGAACAAAAGGAAGAAATACTACCCTCGAAGAATCAAGACCGATCTCTCCTTCCTCCACAGCAATACAAACCAAATAATCACAATAACCTTCAAGAGATTGATGAGCAAGATACATACAAAGATTAGTATTTTTTTCTACAAAGATTACAAGTGATGAACTACTTGAATCTCTAGGCTATTCTATGATTAATTATCTAAAAACTACTAAGAACTATTCTAAACTATATATATTTTTCACCCTTGTTCAGTAGAAGAAAGAAGTATATATATGTCTTCTTCAAATGAGGCAAGAAGTGCTAAATTTGGCCCTTGGACGTGCCTGGGGCGAGTTTATTCCCGCCGCGCGAACCCGCCTTGCCTTTGGCGATCTTCTCGGCGTCTTCTTTCTCACCATCACGAAGTCGCCGCGCTTCTGAAAAGCTATGGGCGGCCTCTTTCCCGCCGCATGAGCTCACCGCGCAACTAGCCTTGATTTCAGGCGACTTCAGATCTTCGGGAAGGCTGGCATGTGCCAGCCTTCAGAGCCCGCCTTGCCTCATTCTCATGGTTTTGCTCCTCTTTTAATCACTTTGATGCAAAAACCTTCCTGACTGGCCAAATTACCTAAACTTAACAGAAACACTTGTTATACACACAAAAAGTGCTCGAATATGACACAAAAGGTAGGAATTAGGGGCGCTAAATGTGAACATTCATAGCACGATCAGTCCACGAAATGAGCCAATCAACAAATGAGAACCTTACAACGTCCAATGGTAATAATGAGGACACACAACCTCTTAATAGAGTTCCTCTCTTGGACTCTAATAAACCCACTCCATGGGTTAAAAGACTCCATAACAAAGATGATGTTATTGGAGATATGAATGTGGGTGTTAGGACTAGGCGTCAAATAGCTAATCTCATTAGCTTTACATGCTACACCTGTCAAATAGAACCCAAAAAGGTTGATGAAGCCTTAAATGATAAATTTTGGGTTCTTGCCATGCAAGAAGAGCTAAGCCAATTCGAAAGGAATGCGGTTTGTGTAGGGAAAAATACGGTCACGCAGTGGAAACGAGACTAAAATCGAGTTTAGTATAGTTTAAAATTTTTCATATTATGAACCTTAACCCTTAAATTAATTAAACATATATATATACTAAAAAGTAGAATACCTTTTGTCGCGTGATTCGATTGACTTTGCGTCGATGGTAATCCGCAAGATCTTCTAATCCTATCACGAACGTGAATCACCTAGGAGCGTGGTCTTCCTTTCTTTGAATTGCGTACCTAAGGATGGAAAACAAAATCTCTCCTCCTGATCGTTAGTCACAATAAAATCCAAGAAACTACAAAGTATGTTCCGGTCACTTTTGAATTTAACAACCGTTAAGATCGAAACTCGCGTGAACCTAATTCGAAGTTGTGCACAAAGCTTTTTGATATTCAAGCTTACAAGTGCACTATCAAAATTAGAACTCTCTTTTTATATTTCTCTCTTGGCCAAAATTAAACACTTGTCTAGAGTATGAATTATTTTTCTAAGCAAAAGAAAAAATTCACTCAAGCTAGGAGAAGAAGTAGTTGTGGCCGAATGCTATCCTATCAAATATATAGGGTGGCTGAATTCTTCTTGTATTATTATTAGGGTTGCCAAATTCTTCTTGTATTAGGATTTAGGGTTGGCCGAATTCTCTCCCAAAGAGGATTTGTGCTTTACCCTAATTCCTATCAACCTTAGAATCCTAACCCTAATACAACTCATAAGTGTTTAATTCTAATATGACTTATTAAAAGACTTCCTTATTTGATTAGATAAATAAACCTTATTATTTATCTTCTTACCAAATAAGTCTTTTATCTTTAATATACTACTACCAATAGTATAACTCTAGGAAACATATTTCCTGATCAGAAATTTTTTTTTGATTCTCAATTAAATGATTAACCAATAAATTAATTAATTTCCATTTAATCAATCAATAAAATAAAATAATATTTTAAACTATTATTCTAGTCTTGCCGCCCACACCATATACATGGGCCAAATATTATTTTCTTATTTTATTTAATCCATTAGACTTTAATTAAAAAACCCACATGTGAACCAGACCCAATCTTACTAAAAGAAACAAGCCCACATGCCTTTCATTAATATATTAATATAATTGATCAGCCCAATAAATAAATAATGTGCAAATTATATTCTTAATATATTAAATACAATTCTAAATGGACCCATAAATTGGTCCGATAGAATATATCAAGTGATCCATGCAAGTCCGTGTGGATTGGGGATCTTGGCGGGCTATCTAAATTTAAGCTTCAATAGGCATAACCTAATCACAATCAACAAATGATTCATTTATGTCCGATCTATTGATTTTAACTCATTCCTCTAAAGAGCTAAAATTGAACTCTTAAATAAAGATAGAATAAGTAAATATTTCTCATTCATACCCTAGACAATCTTATTGGAGATGGTGTATCCTCGTGAAGAATATCAGTAATCGTCAAGAGCTCATAGACTGCCTATAGCTCTCCAAGTTACCATATTTACTCATATGACCACATTTTGAACTTGGATATTTTGACTTGTCCAGAAGCCATGTTTCAATAGACTCTATCGAAAACTTAACGTTAAGATTCAATATCCAATACCTTAAAACATCCATATGATGATATTCTACTATCATTTAATAAATGGAGCCACGATGTCCATATCTATAAATGAAGTCCTCTATCGATTAACAAATGAATACCACCAAACTATCGAGGATAGACTATGCTATATAATCGTACTCATTGATAACTCAAATGATAACACTTGCAACCATAAGTCCATCATTTATCTCAGGATTAAGATAGACTCTCCGATTGTCCTGATAATGAAAAAACTTTTATCTACTGACGGTTCTAGATAAAGTATTTCATTGTGATCCTATTCAATGCACCCAGTGCACTAGATTCTTTTACTTGAAGACCCATCGATGATTTCAGACTCATCATAACTCATTTGATCCTACTCAAATGCTAGCAAAAGAATTCTACAACTTTAACAAGATAAAGGTGCCCAACCTTTAACTTAAGTTGTGAACATTATTCAAGACTTACTAAAGAATTGTGTCTGCCTTATACATATCCAGATGTACGAACAATTCTTCTTTTCTTATAGTCTTTTGACCTTATGATTATTTACTTTGACAATTATAATATTAAACTATAAATGCTATAAGATTTGTTAAACCAGAAATCACTTTATTAATATGAAAAGATTGTCAATTACAATATTACACTCTTGCTATTGAGCATAATCCTAACAATCTCCCACTTGCACTATAGCAAATGTGTCATATCTCTCATGCCCATGTTCTCTAGGTGCCTATCGAAACTCTTCTGAGGTAGAGCCTTTGTGAAGGGATCTGCTGACGCGATTTTGGTAATCGTCACGTCACCCTTTTGAACAATCTCCCTTAAAAGATGATACTTTCTTTCAATATGTTTTCCTCTCTTGTGACTTCTTGGTTCTTTCGAATTAGCCACTGCTCCACTGTTGTCACAATAGATAGTGATCTGCTTATTCGCACTAGGAACCACTTCCAAGTCCATCAAGAATTGGTGGAATCAAACAGCCTCTTTGGCAGTCTCACATGTAGTAACATACTCATCTTCCATGGTGGAATCAACAATACAAGATTGCTTGATACTCCTCCATATGACTGCTCCTCCTCCAATAGTAAACACAGCTCCTTATGTGGATTTTCTGGAGTCAGAATCTGATTGGAAATCAGAATCTGTATACCCAACGGGAATTAAATCCCCTCCAGAGTATACAAGCATATTATCTCTCGTTCTCTTGAGATACTTGAAAATATGCTTGACTGTCGTCCAGTGATCAGGACCAGGTTTCGATTGAAACCTACTAACTATGCCAACAACAAAACAAATATCTGGTCTAGTGCAAAGCATTGCATACATGAGACTTCCAACTGCCAAGGCATATGGAACTCTACTCATGAATTGCTCTTCATGCTCATTCTTAGGAACTTGTTCCTTAAAAAGTTTGATTCCATGTCTGAAAGGTAACATACCTTTCTTGGAATCCTGCATGGAAAACCTAGACAAGATCTTGTCTACGTATGAAGCTTGGGATAATGCAATCGTTTTATTCTTTCTATCCCTTATTACTTGGATACCTAGAATAAAACTTGCTTCTCCTAAGTCCTTCATATCAAATTGTTTTGCTAACCATTCTTTTACTGATATCAATACACCTACATTGTTTCCAATGAGTAGTATATCATCAACATAAAGAATTAAGAAAACCAACTTGTCGCCCTAAATCCTTTTGTATACATAAGGTTCGTCAGGATTCTGAATAAATCCAAAACCTTTCACAGCTTGATCGAACCTTATGTTCCAGGATCTGGATGCTTGCTTTAATCCATATATGGATTTCTGCAACTTGCATACCTTTTCCATTTGGCCTTTTTCAATGAATCCTTCTGGTTGCATCATGTAGATGCTTTCGTCAAGACTTCCATTAAGGAAAGCTGTCTTGACAACCATTTGCCAAATCTCTAGATCTAAAGATGCTACAATAGATAAGAGTATCCTAATGGATTTAAGCATGGCCCACAGGAGAGAAGGTTTCCTCATAATCGATACCTTTTTTCTGTGTATAACCTTTAGCTACTAATCTAGCTTTAAAGGTTTCCACCTTTACATCCATACCTCTTTTCCTCTTGTATACCCACTTGCACCCAATGGGTTTTATCCCTTTAGGCAAGTCTACAAGGGACCAGACTTTGTTATCGAACATGGATTCAATCTCAGATTGCATTGCCTTTTGCCAATGGCGACTATCAACATCCTCCATTGCTTCCTTATATGTGTAGGGATCATCATCGTCCGGGAGATTCTCCACTGATTCTCCCAGACCGATGTATCTTTCGGGTTGTGTACTAACCCTCCCACTACGACGAAGAATGGTAGGTTGTTGATTTTGTGTTGGATTGGAATTTACAATTGGGTTAGGTTGTGTAACCTCTCGTGGAATTGTATCACCTGACATCTCATTTAGGAAAGTTCTACTTCTAGGTACAAAATCATTCATATAGTCCTTTTCTAGAAATTTAGCATTTGTTGAAACAAAGACTTTAAGATCTAAAGGACTATAAAAATAATATCCTTTAGTTTCTTTTGGATACCCTACAAATATGCATGTTTCCAAACGGGACTCTATCTTTTCTGTCTTTCCTTTTAACACATGCGCAGGACAACCAAATATCCTTAAGTGTTGTAAACTAGGCTTGCGCCTAGTCCACAACTCATATGGTGTTTGAGGAACGGACTTATCTGGTACATCGTTTAGAATGTATATTGTAGTTTGTAAAGCATATACCCAAAAAGAAATAGGAAGTGTTGAATAACTCAACATAGACCTAACCATATCCAAAAGAGTTCTGTTTCTCCTTTCTGATACCCCATTCTGTTGAGGTGTACCTGGTGCAGAAAACTGAGAAACTATCCCATTATTAATAAGATATGGCCGAAACTCACCAGATAGATATTCTCCACCACGATCAGATCTCAAGATTTTTATGTGTTTCTCAAGCTGATTTTCTACTTCAGTTTTGAATGCTTTGAACATGTTAAAAGCATCTGACTTATGTCGCATGAGATACACATAGCCAAATCTCGAGTAATCATCTGTGAAGGTGATGAAGTACTCATATCCACCTCTAGCTTGAATGCTCATAGGACCACATACATCAGTGTGTATTAATCCTAAACATTCAATGGCTCTTGCGCCTTTGGCCGAGAACGACCTTTTGGTCATCTTACCTTCCAAACAAGATTCACAAGTTGGTAGATCATCAACCTTTAGGTCACTTAAAGGTCCGTCACCTACCAATCTTTTAATCCTATTAAGGTTAATATGGCTTAGGCGTAAATGCCATAGGTAGGTTTCATCTATTGATAATTTTACTCTTTTATGATTAGGTTCCATTAATTCTGTGTCTAATGAGCGAGAGATATTTCTATGCAAAAAGTATAGACCATTTTCCAATGTACCTTCGCAAATAATTTTGTCATTCTTACTAATAATAAAAACTTTATTAAAAGTAACCGAATATCCAAATTTATTTAAACAAGAAATTGAAATTAAATTCCTCTTGAATTGAGGTACATAATAAACGTCTATTAAATCTAAATGCCTTCTAGAATCCAAGTAAACTCTAATATCTCCCACTGCACTTGCAGACACTAACGTTTCATTGCCCAAGTGCAAATTGATTTCATTCTTATTCAGCCTTCTCATTTCTTGGAACCCCTGCAAGGAATAACAAACATGATTAGTGGCTCCAGAGTCTATGATCCAAGAATCTGTAGAATCTGCCAGAAAACATGTTTCAAGATAATTAACATTACCTTCTTCCTTCTTATTCTGGGACTTTGGGCAATTTCTTTTCCAATTTCCCTTTTCACCACAAAGGAAGCATTTCCCTTTGATCTTGGTTACTTTCTTGGTCTCCTTCTTGGTAGGCCCAAGTTGCTTTTTCTTCTGTTGTTTCTTGACCTTCTGACGGGTCTTAATAGTAGCAACTTTACCAACCATATGAATCTCTTAACCTTTGCTTTTCATGAGGATCTTTTTAGCACTTTGAGCATCTTGCATCAGGCCTTGCAAGGTGTATTCCTTTTTGTTCAAAGTGTAGTCCAATTTGAACTGATCAAAGGAATCTGACAGTGAGTTGACAACCATGTCAATTTTTGTCTCACCATCTATCTCAGCGCCATTTAGTTCAGCAATGTTGAGATGTGCTATGACTTTCATCATGTGATCCTTCATAGCCTGTCCAGGTTTCATCCTAAGATTCATAAAAGCAATCACTGCCTCTCTCTTAGTCGTCCTAGACCTCATAGCAAACATCTCCTCTAGAGACATCATTATATCAGCAGTAGACTCCATTCCTTCATGCTGCTGTTACAACACATCGGAGATAGTAGCCATAATGTAACATTTGGCCATATGATCGGAAATCTTCCACTGCTTATACTCATCTCTTTGCATTATATTAGATTTATTATTAGGAGTAGGTGGTTTAAGAGTAGTCAGAACAAACTTATGTTTTTCACTTTGCAGCAACAACCCAATTTTCCTTTTCCATGTGACATAATTATCTCCAGTTAAAGTGTTATGTTTCAGGATGTTTATAAGTGATGGGGTCATGATTTCTGGATAAAACAAAAATATATATGAGTAAATAATCATGATAAAGCACTTTCGAATATTTATCTTGATTTAAATAAATAACTCAATCATAAAAATTCAACGGTGATCCAACACCCATAAATGTTACGCCTCCTTTGGGAGTACGTACCATTTACTAGTTGGACTAGGTCCCACCTAATTGTTAACATAACAACCAGCGTTTTCAATTTTAGCCTTGTGATTTTATTGACAAGAACTCTTGGGAGGATATCAATAAAATCACATTGAGTGTGTTACCAAGATATCGACCCTCAATATTTTCTCTCACGAAAATCCCTCCTTGGGGAGTAGATCTCGTTTGAGTCAATTGTCTAGTCTATCCTTGTAAGGAAGTATGTTGCTAAATTCCATTCATGGACGCCCCTTGGGGGGATTACCAATAAGTAATAAAGCTCAACTAACCTTGGAGGCCATAGGTGTTGCAAAACACCTTCTCCCACTCAATTATTTAAGGCGTGTGATTAAATCCCATAGAATGATTTACCAAGTTATCTAGATGCCAATTTAGATACCTAAATCATTCAATGCATGTTCATACCAAAAGAGATATATGAGTGGCACTCCTATCCTATATGACATGTTATCATACAATAACAAATATTGTAATATTTACGAAAAATAAATAGCCACAATTTTGGTCCATCCTAGAAAAACAAATAAATTACATTTGTTTGGAATACAAAAACTCCTTCCTTGGCGAACAAGTCTTCAAGCGGCCATCGTCCACTCGCGCACCCCTTGGCTGCCTCCTATGGGCGTGCACACTCCACAGCACCACAAGGGACTGACGTGCGCAGCCCATACCACAACAAGCGCAGCTGTGTGCTAAATTGCACGCACGCTCGTTGCTATGGTGCGCACGAGCCCAACTTCATTCCGGTTGCTTCCATATCTTCTAATCTTCAAATCTTCGATACTTGAAAATATTACAGTAGTACATATACATATAAAATACTGCAGTTTTTTTTTTTTTTTTAATTAAACCTACTGCAGATTTTTTTAACAATAAAAGTGCAGTATTTTTAATACAATTTTCTACTGCAGAATTTTTATTACAATAGTAAAATAAAATTAAAAAAAAAACTTAGCAACTACCAAGAAGAAACTTGTGACGATAATAGGCCCCCTTCTTGTTGCAATTCTGAAACAAAAATACATTGAAATTCTATGACCAAAATCGAGCAACAACAATTCACTTTATAACAACATATATAAATCCATACATTCAACATGTAATTATATATGAGAATACCTAGAGTGCCATCTCTTTCTAAAACATGCATAGTCACAATAAAAAGAAATAGATTCACGTATATATACGTTAATTAATTAAAGGGTACAACCAGGCTTTGATACCAATTGTAGGAAAAATACGGTCACGCAGCGGAAGCGAGACTAAAATCGAGTTTAGTATATTTTAAAAATTTTCATATTATGAACCTTAACCTTTAAATTAATTAAACATATATATATACTAAAAAGTAGAATACCTTTTGTCGCGTGATCCGATTGACTTTGCGTCGATGGTAATCCGCAAGATCTTTCAATCCTATCACGAACGTGAATCACCTAGGAGCGTGGTCTCCCTTTCTTTGAATTGCGTACCTAAGGATGGAAAACAAAATCTTCCCTCCTGATCGTTAGTCACAATAAAATCCAAGAAACTAGAAAGTATGTTCCGGTCACTTTTGAATTTAACAACCGTTAAGATTGAAACTCGTGTGAACCTAATTCGAAGTTGTGCACAAAGCTTTTGATATTCAAGCTTACAAGTGCACTATCAAAATTAGAACTCTCTTTTTCTATTTCTCTCTTGGCCGAAATTAAACACTTGTCCTGAGTATGAATTATTTTTCTAAGCAAAAGAAAAAATTCACTCAAGCTAGGAGAAGAAGTAGTTGTGGCCGAATGCTATCCTATCAAATATATAGGGTGGCCGAATTCTTCTAGTATTATTATTAGGGTTGCCGAATTCTTCTTGTATTAGGATTTAGGATTAGCCGAATTCTCTCCCAAAGAGGATTTGTGCTTTACCCTAATTCCTATCAACTTTAAAATCCTAACCCTAATACAACTCATAAGTGTTTAATTCTATTATGACTTATTAAAAGACTTTCTTATTTGATTAGATAAATAAACCTTATTATTTATCTTCTTACCAAATAAGTCTTTTATCTTTAATATACTACTACCAATAGTATAACTCTAGGAAACATATTTCCTGATCAGAATTTTTTTTTTTATTCTCAATTAAATGATTAACCAATAAATTAATTAATTTCCATTTAATCAATCAATAAAATAAAATAATATTTTAGACTATTATTCTAGTCTTGCCGCCCACACCATATACATGGGCCTAATATTATTTTCTTATTTTATTTAATCCATTAGACTTTAATTAAAAAGCCCACATGTGAACCAAACCCATTCTTACTAAAATAAACAAGCCCACATGCCTTTCATTAATATATTAATATAATTGATCAGCCCATTAAATAAATAATGTGCAAATTATATTCTTAATATATTAAATACAATTCTAGATGGATCCATAAATTGGTCCGGTAGAATGTATCAAGTGATCCATGCAAGTCCGTGTGGATTGGGGATCTTGGCGGGCTATCTAAATTTAAGCTTCAATAGACATAACCTAATCACAATCAACAAATGATTCACTTAGGTCTGATCTATTAATTTTAACTCATTCCACTAAAGAGCTAAAATTGAACTCTTAAATAAAGATAGAATAAGTAAATATTTCTCATTCGTACCCTAGACAATCTTATTAGAGATGGTGTATCCTCGTGAAGAATATCTGTAATCGCCAAGAGCTCATAGACCGCCTATAGCTCTCCACCTATAGCTCTCCAAGTTACCATATTTACTCATATGACCACATTTTGAACTTGGATATTTTGACTTGTCCAGAAGCCATGTTTCAATAGACTTTATTGAAAACTTAAAGTTAAGATTCAATATCCAATACCTTAAAACATCCATATGATGATATTCTACTCTCATTTAATAAATGGAGCCACGATGTCCATATCTATAAATGAAGTCCTCTATCGATTAACAAATGACTACCACCAAACTATCGAGGATAGACTATGCTACATAATCGTACTCATTGATAACTCAAATGATAACACTTGCAACCATAAGTCCATCATTTATCTCAGGATTAGGATAGACTCTCCGATTGTCCTGATAATGAAAAAACTTTTATCTACTGACGGTTCTAGAAAAAGTATTTCATTGTGATCCTAATCAATGCACCCAGTGCACTAGATTCTTTTACTCAAAGACCCTTCGATGATTTTAGACTCATCATAACTCATTTGATCCCACTCAAATGCTAGCAAAAGAATTCTACAACTTTAACAAGATAAATGTGCTTAACCTTTAACTTAAGTTGTGAACATTATTCAAGACTTACTAAAGAATTGTGTCTACCTCATACATATCCAGATGTACGAACAATTCTTATTTTCTCATACTCTTTTGACCTTATGATTATTTACTTTGACAATTATAATATTAAACTATAAATGTTATAAGATTTGTTAAACCATAAATCACTTTATTAATATGAAAAGATTGTCAATTACAATATTACACTCTTGCTATTGAGCATAATCCTAACAGTTTGGACTCTAGTTCCTAGGCCTAAAAGCACACATGTCATAGGCACCAAGTGGATTTATAGGAACAAATCCAATGAGGATAGCAACATAGTGTGTAACTGTTAGGATTATGCTCAATAGCAAGAGTGTAATGTTGTAATTAACAATCTTTTTCATATTAATAAAGTGATTTCTGGTTTAACAAGTCGTATAGCATTTATAGTTTAATATTATAATTGTCAAAGTAAATAATCATAAGGTCTAAAGACTATGAGAAAAGAAGAATTGTTCGTACATCTGGATATGTATGTGGTAGACACAATTCTTTAGTTAGTCTTGAATAATGTTCACAACTTAAGTTAAAGGTTGGGCACCTTTATCTTGTTAAAGTTGTAGAATTCTTTTGCTAGCATTTGAGTGGGATCAAATGAGATACGATGAGTCTAAATCATCAGAGTGTCTTCGAGCAAAAGGATCTAGTGCACTGGGTGCATTGAACAGGATCACAATGAAAAGCTTTATCTAGAACCGTCAATAGATAATAGTCTTTTCATTATCAGGACAATCGGAGAGTCTATCTTAATCCTGAGATAAATGATGGACTTATGGTTGCAAGTGATATCATTTGAGTTATCAATGAGTACGATTATATCGCATAGTCTATCCTCGATAGTTTGGTGATATTCATTTGTTAATCGATAGAGGACTTCATTTATAGATATGGACATCGTGGCTCCATTTAATTAAATGAGAGTATAATATCATCATATGGATGTTTTGAGGTAATTGGATATTAAATTTCAACGTTGAGTTTTCGATAGTGTCTATTGAAAACATGGCTTCTGGACAAGTCAAAATATCCAAGTTCAAAACGTGGTCATATGAGTAAATATGGTAACTTGGAGAGTTATAGGCGGTCTATGAACTCTTGGCGATTACTGATATTAATCACGAGGATACACTATCTCCTATATGATTGTCTAGGGTATGAATGAGGAGCATCTTCCTTTTCTATCTGTATTTAAGAGTTCAATTTTAGCTCTTTAGTGGAATGAGTTAAAATTAATGGATCGGACCTAAGTGAATCATTTGTTGATTGTGATTAGGTTATGTCTATTGAAGCTTAAATTTAGATGGCCCGCCAAGATCCCAATCCACACGGACTTGCATGGATCACTTGATATATTCTACCGGACCAACTTAAAGGTCCATCTAGAATTGCATTTAATATATTAAGAATATAATTTGCACATTATTTATGTAATGGGCTGCTCAATTGTATTTATATATTAATGAATGGCATGTGGGCTTGTTTCTTTTAGTAAGAATGGGTCTGGTTCACATGTGGGCTTTTTATTTAAAGTCCAATGGATTAAATGAAATAAGAAAATAATATATGGCCCATTTATTTTAAGTGGGGCGGCAAGGTGCTTTTTAACCTAATATATTATTTTGTTTCATTGTTTTAATTAAATAAGAATTAATTAATTGTTTAATTAATTGTTTAATTAAGAAACAAATCTTTTCTGATTAGGAAATATGATTCCTAGAGTTATACTATTGGTAGTAGTATACTAAAATTAAAAGACTTGTTTGATAAGAAAATAAATAATTAATTTTATTTATTTAATCAAATAAGAAGTCTTTTTATTTAGTCAAATAAAAGAATAAAAGATCTATGAGTTGGATTAGGGTTTGAAGTCTTAAACTACATGTGAATTTGGTTACAACACAAAGTCCTCTTTTGTAGAGGAAATTGCGGCAGCCCTAGTGTTCCTACATGAAGGATTTCGGCAACCCTAATAGAATAGAGGAAGAAAATTGAGGCCACATATATATTCACAAATATAGATTTCGGCTACCACACAAGTTGTTCTGGAGACAATTTTTCTTCTTCTTCTCAATTCATAGAAAGCTTTTATTCTACTAAAACAAATAGGAGTGTTAGATTATTCTTTGATAGTATACTATTTGCTTAATCATCAATAAGCTTGTGTATACGATATCGATCTAGGTTCACGCGAGTTTCGATCATTAGATTGAGAACTCAAAAGTGACCGGAATAATCTCAGTCATTCTTTTGATTGTTTTTGTGACTAACAAAGAAAAGAAAGTTTGTTTTGTCCATTCACAGGTTTGCAATTCAAAGAAAAAGGGAGACCACGCTCCTAGGTGATCCACGTTCGTGCTAGGATTGAAGATCTTGCGGATTACCATCGACGTAAGTCAATCGGATCACGCGACAAAAGGTATTCTACTTTTTGGTTATTGTATATGCATGTTTAATTAATTAAAGGGTTTAAGGTTCATAAAGGAAAAATTTTAAAAGTCACTAAATCTTATTTTTAGTCTCGCTTCCGCTGCGTGTACTACGGTATTTTTCCCTACAGTAACAAGGCAAGACTTGTTGCACAAGGGTATTCTCAAATTGAGAGTATCAACTTTGAGGAGACATTTGCTCCCGTTGCCCGTTTAGAGTCCATTAGGCTTCTCTTGTTCATATCTTGTATTCACAAGTTCAAATTACACCAAATGGATGTCAAGGGTGCCTTCCTAAATGGCTTCTTGCATGAGGAAGTGTTTGTTGAACAACCCAAGCGGTTTGTGGATACACACCACCCCAACCATGTCTATCGCCTCAAAAAGGCTTTGTATGGGTTGAAAGAAGCACCGAGGGCTTGGTATGAGCGCCTCACTCAATTTCTTGTTGAAAATAACTACACAAGGGGTAGTGTTGACAAGACTCTATTCATCAAGAAAGACAAGGATGAGCTCTTTATAGCTCAAATCTATGTTGATGATATAGTGTTTGGCTCCACCAACAACACCAAGGTCCAACAATTTGTTGATGTTATGTCTCATGAATTTGAGATTAGTCTTGTTGGTGAGCTAAGTTACTTCCTAGGTTTGTAAATTAGGCAATTAGATGATGGGATCTTTATTACCCAAGCCAAATATGCCAAAAACCTAGTGAAGAAGTTTGGTCTAGAAAATGTCAAACGTTGTGATACACCTATGAGTACCACTTTGAAGTTTAGCAAGGATGCAAGTGGAAAAAGTGTGAAACAAACTCTATATCAGGGCATGATAGGTAGCTTGCTTTTTTTGACCGCAAGTAGGCCCAATATATCTTTTACTGTGGGTGTGTGTGCTAGGTACCAAGTAGATCCTAAGGAGTCTCATCTCTCTTCCGTAAAGAGAATCATTCGCTATGTGAATGGGACATCCAATTATAGGATTTGGTACTCGTTTGACACTAATGCTAGTCTTGTAGGCTTTAGTGATGCGAACTGGGCAGGAAATTACGATGATAGGAAGAGCATATCGGGCGGTTGCTTCTTTCTAGGCAATAACTTAGTGTCTTGGTTTTGCAAGAAGCAAAACTCGATTACCTTGTCCACGGCCGAGGTCGAGTACATAGCTGCGGGGAGTGGATGCATACAACTCCTATGGATGAAGCAAATGCTAGTCGACTACGGATTCAATCAAGGTACTCTAACACTCTTTTGTGATAATATGAGTGCTATAAATATTTCCAAGAATCCAGTGCAACATTCTAGAACTAAGCATGCTAACATCCGCCATCATTTTATTAGAGAGCTTGTTGAAAATAAATGCATAGTACTTGAACATGTAGGTACTAATGATCAACTTGCGGACTTATTTACTAAACACTTATATGCTACTCGATTTAAAATACTTAGTAGATCTGTTGGGATATGTCTTGTGGAGTGATGTGTTTTGGTGATTGACCCCATATGGGGAGCTCAAGCAAAGAGAGCTATTTTGCATTCTTGTCACTTGCAAAAATTTGAAATATCTTATGCCTCTTCTTTTAATTGCTTGAGTAAGCTTGGTTGCACATATGTATATATGTTTTTAATCAACAAGTGTGAACTTGCTTGTTTTACAATCCATGTCATATTTATGTTCAAACATGCATTTTTGGACTAGGATATTTTCATAGGAAGTATGATTTGAATGACCTATAGTTATCTCCATGACATGATGATTCTTAATTAACATGCTATTGACTTATGAAAAGCATGAAATTCATACAACATGCTCTAATAAAAAGCATGAATTGATGATTGCGTTCTTAAATGTAAAACTTGCATGAAAAAACTTATGAGACTCAAAATGAATAAAGGATCTTGTATCCTTTCAAAGGAATTTAAATTCTAAGTGTCTCTCTATCTTTATTAGTTTAACATGACTACTATCATACGGGTATCATTCCCGAAAAAATCAAATAGGGTGCAAAGTGTAGGGAAAAATATGGTCACGCAGCGGAAGCGAGAATTAAAAAGAGTTTAGTATGTTTTAAAATTTTCCATAAGTTGAACCTTAACCCTTTAATTAATTAACATATAATAAAAGATATCGTACCTTTGTCGTGTGATCCGATTGACGTTGCGTCGATGGTAATCCGTAAGATCTTCCAATAGAATCACGAACGTGAATCACCTATGAGCGTGGTCTCCCTTCTCTTTGAATTGTGTACCTGAGGATGGATAACAAAAGCTTTTTTTTTTTTTCGTTAGTCACAAAACCTCCAAAAGATAACAAAAACGTTCCGGTCACTTTTGAATTCTCAATCTAATGATCGAAACTCGCGTGAACCTTATTCGAAGTTGTGCACAAAGCCTATTGATGTATAAGCTACTAGTGCACTATCGAAATAAAACGATCTCTTCTCTTTTTCTCTCTTGGCCGAATTCTCACACTAATGTCTAGAGTTAGATTCTATTTTTCTCGAGCAAAAGAAAAATATTCTCTCAAGCAAGAACTCTAGGGTTTTTGAATTCTATACAAAGAATATATATATAGTGGCCGCAAAATACCCTTTGCACAAAATATATATATTAGGTCGCATAAAATTCTTTGCACCAAATAATATATATATATGTCTATTTTATAAAAACTGCACGCCTATTAAAATATATATATCTATTTTCGCATTCTACATGCTTTATAAATATATATATATATTGCACACTCTGCATGCTTTATAAAATCTCTATATATATATCGGCGAATTACCATATATATCTCTATATTGTGGCCAAAATCCTTTACCATGTAGGATTCGTGTCTTTTGACTTAAATCCTAACCCTAGGTAGATTTCCTTAGAATTCCAAACCCTAATCCAACTCCTTAGTGTATTTGTGACTATAAAATACTTCCTTATTTGACTAAATAAATAAATCCCTTATTTATCTACTTACCAAATAAAGTCTTTTATATTTATTATACTACCACAATAGTATACTACTAAGAAACATATTTCCTAGTCAGAAAAAGATTTTGATTTTTAATTAAATAATTAATCAATCAAATAATTAATTCCCATTTAATTAAATAATAAAAATAAAACAATATAATATCATATATATATATATATCTCGGCCAAGTGCCATATATATTACATATATATCTCTAAATTGTTTTTCTATTTTATTAAATCCATTGGACCTTAATAAAAAGCCCACATGTGAACTAGAC
Source organism: Acer yangbiense (assembly GCA_008009225.1). NCBI lineage: Eukaryota > Viridiplantae > Streptophyta > Magnoliopsida > Sapindales > Sapindaceae > Acer > Acer yangbiense. The sequence goes on from CM017764.1 coordinate 31,660,550, forward strand.
TCATTCTTACTGAAAGAAACAAGTCCACATGCCTTAATACAATTTTAGATGGACCCATAATTAGTCCGGTAGAATATATCAAGTGATTCATGCAAGTCCGTGTGGATTGGGGATCTTGGCGGGCCTATCTAAATTTAAGCTCCAATAAACATAACCCAATCAAAATCAACAAATGATTCACTTAGGTTCAATCTATTAATTTTAGTTTATTCCACTAAAGAACTAAAATTGCACTCTTAAATAAAGATGGAATAAGTAAATATTTCTCATTCGTACCCTAGACAATCTTATTGGAGATGGTGTATCCTCGTGAAGAATATCAGTAATCGTCAAGAGCTCATAGACCGCCTATAGCTCTCTAAGTAACCATATTTACTCATATGACCACATTTTGAACTCGGATATTTTGACTTGTCCAGAAGCCATGTTTCAATAGACTCTATCGAAAACTTAACGTCAAGATTCAATATCCAATACCTCAAAACATCCATATGATGATATTCTACTCTCATTTAATAAATGGAGCCACGATGTCCATATCTATAAATGAAGTCCTCTTTCGATTAACAAATGAATACCACCAAACTATCGAGGATAGACTATGCTATATAATCGTACTCATTAATAACTCAAATGATAACACTTGCAACCATAAGTCCATCATTTATCTCAGGATTAAGATAGACTCTCCGATTGTCCTGATAATGAAAAAACTTTTATTTACTGACGGTTCTAGATAAAGTATTTCATTGTGATCCAGTTCAATGCACCCAGTGCACTAGATTCTTTTACTCGAAGACCCTCCGATGATTTTAGACTCATCATAACACATTTGATCTCACTCAAATGCTAGTAAAAGAATTCTACAACTTTAACAAGATAAAGGTGCCCAACCTATAACTTAAGTTGTGAACATTATTCAAGACTAACTAAAGAATTGTGTTTACCTCATACATATCCAGATGTACGAACAATTCTTCTTTTCTCATAGTCTTTTGACCTTATGATTATTTACTTTTGACAATTATAATATTCAATCTATAAATGCTATAAGATTTGTTTAAATCAGAAATCACTTTATTAATATGAAAAGATTGTCAAAAAAAATATTACACTCTTGCTATTGAGCGTAATCCTAACAATCTCCCACTTGCGCTATAGCAAATGTGTCGTATCTCTCATTCCCATGTTCTCTAGGTGCCCATCAAAACTCTTCTGTGGTAGAGCCTTTGTGAAGGGATACGCTAGATTTTCTGCTGACGTGATTTTGGTAATCGTCATGTCACCCCTATGCACAATCGCCCTAAAAAAATGATACTTCCTTTCAATGTGTTTTCCTCTCTTATGACTTCTTGGTTCTCTTGAATTAGCCACTGCTCTACTGTTATCACAGTAGATAGTGATCTGCTTATTCGCATTGGGAACCACTTTCAAGTCAATCAGGAATTGGCGGAGCCAAACAGCCTCTTTGGTAGCTTCGCATGCAGCAACATACTTAGCTTCCATGGTGGAATCAATAATACAAGATTGCTTGATACTCCTCCATATGACTGTTACTCTTCCAATAGTAAACACAGATCCTAATGTGGATTTTTTGGTAGTCAGAATTCGATCGGAAATCAGAAACTGTATACCCAACGGGAATCAAATCCCTTCCTGATTATACAAGCATATTATCTCTCGTTCTTTTGAGATACTTGAAAATATGCTTGACTGCCGTCTAGTGATTAGGACCAGGTTTCGATTGAACCCTGCTAACTATGCCCACAGCAAAACAAACATCTGGTCTAGTGCAGAGCATTGCATACATAAGACTTCCAACTGCCGAGGCATTTGGAATCCTACTCATGAATTGCTTTTCATTCTTATTCTTAGGAACTTGTTCCTTAGAAAATTTGATTCCATTTCTGAAAAGTAACATACCTTTCTTGGAATCTTGCATGGAAAATCTAGACAAGATTTTATCTATGTATGAAGCTTGGGATAGTGCAATCGTTCTATTCTTTCTATCCCTTATTACTTGGATACCAAGAATATAACTTGCTTTTCCTAAGTCCTTCATATCAAATTGTTTTGCTAACCATTCTTTTACTAATGTCAATACACCTACATCGTTTCCGATGAGTAGTATATCAACAACATAAATAATTTAGGAAAACCAATTTGTCGCCATTAATCCTTTTGCATACACAAGGTTCGTCACAACTTGATCGAACCTTATGTTCCAGGATCAGAATGCTTACTTTAATCCATATTTTGATTTTTGCAACTTGCATTGCCTTTTGCCAATGGCGACAATCACCATCCTCCATTGCTTCCCTATACGTGTAGGGATCATCGTCGTCGGGGAGATTCTCCACTGATTCTCCCAGACCGATGTATCTCTCGGGTTGATTTCTAACCCTCCCACTACGACGAGGTATGGTAGGTTGTTGGATTTGTGATGGTGCGGAACATACAATTGGGCTAGGTTGTGTAACCTCTTATGGAATTGTATCTCCTGACATCTCATTCAGGACAATTCTACTTGTAGGTACAAAATCATTCATATAGTCCTTTTCCAAAAATTTAGCATTTGTTGAAACAAATACTTTAAGATCTGAAGGACTATAGAAATAATATCCCTTAGTTTATTTTGGATACACCACAAATATGCATGTTTCCGAACGGGACTCCATCTTTTCTGTCTTTCCTTTTAACACATGCGCAGGACAGCTAAATATCCTTAAGTGTTGTAAACTAGGTGTAAGGATTCCCATCAATTGATTGGCTTATTTCGTGATCAAACCATATGTGGGGATTCTTTGTAAGGGTAGTTTAGATGTTGTTGTTATTGCTTAGGCCCTTTGAAGACCTCATTATTGACAAGCACCAAAGGTAATACTCTAAGTGCTTACTTGTCTTGAAGAGATAGTTGCACACACTCACAACTCATGCATATGTTTAATCTTTGTATGTTGTGTTTCTTTTTGTTGTGCATCAATGCCTATTTACATCTCTTCTTGCTTGTTTTTATGATTGCATCTTGTGTTTATAACATCATAGCATTTAAGCTTTTAGGATGCATCTTAGTTTACCTTTGTTCCCCTTGCATGATTGCTTGTGGGGTTCAAAGTTGTGGGCTGTGCGCTGGTCCACCTGCGCTTGTCGTCCAGCGCCGCTCACCGGCGCAAAACGCCCAGTGGCGTGCCGCTGGTCGTCCGCTGGTTTACACCAGCGCAAGGCCACCAGCGCTGATCGCCCAGTATGGCTCCGCTGGTCTGGCGCATGTGTGAGCGCTGGTCGTCAAGCGCCTGTGCAAATTTTGCCTTTGCGCTGGTCGTGCGCATGTCGTCCAGCGCAAGGCCACCAGCGCACAGAGCAATTTCTAGTGCGTTTTTCAAAACGACCTCACTTCACTTATGGCCTCTATATATATGCTAACTTGATTTTAGGTCATAAAAGAGAGTTCATAATCTGATTTCATACTTAGAATATTTTTCAAGAAAAGAAAAATACAAAGAACTCATCTTTAACCACTCAAATCAAATCCTTTGTGCATCAAATTTCATATTGCATCTTCTATGTCTATATAGAGTGCATCTATGTATGGATTTGCATCATCACAACTTGCTTGGTAAGACTTTGATTAAGTTCATTTTATTGTAATATTTTTACTACCAAGCCATCTCTTTTAATTTACTTGTATGTTTTAGATCATATGCTAAATACAAGAAAAGAGAATTAATTGTGATGAATTGATTGAGTGTTGTATTGTGATAGCTAATTAGGTTTTTAATTAATCTTGATTAGCTAAGCTATTTGACATGTCATTTAGCAATTGATATCTAGGGTTGATTTAAATTGAATATATCATCATCCTAGATAAGAATTTAGAGTACCCTAGCTCTTATTGCATTAATTGAATATTCATACATATTCACATAGGGTTGTGCATCTCTTTTGAGAGATTGAAGTCTTGGTCTAGGGTTGCTATTACAAGCCCGCTGGGTAGTAGTGGTGGGTTACAGACCGGGATTAGGCTGTAAACATCATTACAAGTAGTGACTTCGAGGATCAAGCATATTGGAATAGGGTTGCTAATAAAGGCCCGCTGGGTAGAAGTGAGGGGTTACAGACCGGAGTGTTAGACGAGGTCTACATAGGTTGTAAACTTCATTTCAATTAGTGATTTCGAGTTCCATGTGTGGCGCACTATACAGCCCGTGGTTTTTCCCAGTGTTTGGGTTTTCCACGTATATATCAAGTGTTATTTAATTCCGCATCATATTACACTTGTATGTTTTTTTGACTAGTAGGGGCATTTTCGTAATTTTGACTTGCATGCGAAAATTGGGTAATAATCGTTAAAATCTATTCACCCCCCCCTCTAGATAGCTTTATACACACCGTGCTAAAATTTGCTTCAATTGGTATCAGAGCGGGTTCCTAGATATACTTAGGTGATCCTTTGCTTATTGTTGGTGTGTTTTTGCATTTTGTATGTTTGTTTGATTTCTTCATACATTTTGCATTCTTCTCATTTGCATTCATTCAACGCAAACACTATAAGTGAATTTGTGAGAGAAGAAATTGACTCCGTTGAGGAGATGCCTCTCTTACTAGAGAGATTTAGGAGATTTATGAAATTAACCACCTCACCTCCTAAGAAGAAGTTGACCACCGCACCTCCTAAGAAGAAGAATACAATTGCTTTGGAGACTTCGGAGCATGACAAGAAGGAGGGTATCTCAATTGAAGACATGGGACTCATTAACAAGCCAAACCAAGGAGTGTCTTCAAGAGAGGGGATTCAGTGCTACGAATGTGGAGGATTCGGGCATTTCTCCCCGGAGTGTGGAAACTTGAAGGATAGAAGAAAAGGGAAGGCGAAGGCCACCTTATGGGATAAATATGAAGATGACGAAAATCCTTCAAGTGATGAAGAACTTGCCATCATCTACACAGAATTTGGAGCCAAGAGTGTAGAAGTTGAAGAAGATGGCAAAGTTGCTTTTCCTTGTGATCCCCAAGAAGAACTAGGTATAGAAGTAGTTGGTGTAGCTACTCATAGGGATTTGGCTCTTTCCTCATCAAGAGAAAAATTTGATGATCTTGATGAAGGAGATGACTTCATTGGTGAAATGGAGATTAGAGGAGATGACACAAGTGTTGAATATTTGTCATCTAACTCCACAAGTGGAAGTGTGGAGTGTATGGATCTTAATGACTACAAAGTCAAAATTAAGAGATCGATGATGAGGAACAAGGAAGAAATTAGAAGATTAAAAGAAGAGAATCTAGAGCTTTCAACCCTAGTAGACCACTTGTGTGAAGAAGTGGTGAGATCCATGGCGGATGAAGATAAGCTAAAAGACAACTTAGCCTTATCTAAGAGTAGAGAAGAAGAGCTAGAAAGAGAGCTTGAAGAAGTTAAGGTCTTAATGGCTAAGATGACTTCAAGCACCAAGAAGCTTGACCACATGTTGGGAGTTGGAAGAAAGCCAAGTGACAAGAGAGGTCTTGGCTACATTGATGACACGGATGCCTCCTCCACAAGCAAGACATCATGTGCCATGGACATGGACTTCAATATGTCCCCTCCTCCTCAACAACCTAGGAAGAAGAGTGACCTAGGAGAGTGTTCAAGAAGTGCCCAAGTGTTTGAGGCACCAAAAGGTCAAGCTCAAGCTCACACCCAAAGGGCTCCTCACACTATCTTCCCTCAAACTCAAAAACAGAATGGGAAGAGTTCAATCATGCAAGCTCAGACAAGCAAGCAACCTCGTCTTGGTTTTCAACAAAAGAGGAGAGATCCGATCCAACAACCAAGACAACCACAACGACAAGGGAAAGCTCCTATCCATGCTAAAGGGAATGGTATGATTCCTAACTTTATTCCCATTTGTCATTTTTGTGGTATTGTTGGTCATATTAGACCAAGTTGCTTGCATTACATTGAAATGTGTAGAGCTAAAAGCATGTTTGATAAGAAAAAGGCTAGAGCTAAGACACTTCATAAAAAGGAAGAAAATAATTTACATAATCCTTTTTTATCTTGTTCTCTAGAACCTTCGTCCACTAGGATTGACTTAGTGTCACCTAAGTGGAATAAAAAGAATGAACCCGCTTGCTACGAGACTAACAAGTCTCAAATAGGTTCAACCAAGTCCAAAGGACTTGATAGGTCCATAGGACCTCATACCCTTCTTTGAAGTGGTATGGAAATTTGACCCCATATGGGGAACTTAAGCAAAGAGAGCTATTTTGCATCTTGTCACTTGCAAAAAATTTGAAATATCTTGTGCTTCTCTTTTTGTTGCTTGAGTTAGCTTGGTTACACTATGTATATATATTTTCTATTCAATAAGTGTGATCAATGCTTGTATTGCAATCCATGTCATATTTATGTTCAAACATGCATTTTTGGACTAGGAGATATATACATAGGATAAAATTTGAATGACCTATAATGATCTCCATGACATGATGATTGCTAAAATGACATGCTAAATGCTAATCTTAAAAAGCATGTTTTGATGATTACATTTCTTAACTGCAAAAAATGTGTGAAAAAGCTTATGAGACTCAAATGAAAAAGGATCTTGTATCCATTCAAGGATTTTACAATCCAAATGTCTCTCTTTCTTTATTGGTTGAACATGTCTACTATCATACGGATATCTTATTCTGAAAAATCAAATAGAGTGCAAAGTCGCTCATGACATGTTTGGCTTATAAAGTTGGATATAGTTGTTCTTAAATTGAAATCAATGAGAGCCTATATTCTTGCTTCTCTCTTGACATTGGTGAAATTGGTTTGAATTCATATTGAAAACCTTTGTCATTTGCTTTGCCAAATACCATGATATTTTGAACTTAAATGCTACATGTCTTGTATGCAAAGCAATTTTTTGATTCACACATTTTCTTTAAATAAATCTCCTTGTTTCTCTCCAATAAATTGAGATTGCATAAAGTGACTTATATTGATTATGCATATACTAGAATGCTACTATCTCTCTTTGCCGTGAGTAACCCGGTTGGGGACTACTCCTTTGTCTATATCATGACGAAAAGGGGGAGTAGGTTGTGGTAAGGGGAGTTGCAAATTGTAGTAGTAATTGTGCAGGTTGGGGAGAATACTAATTGAGGGGGAGCATTTGCACATTCATACATTGCATGATGTTGTACTTAAATTCTTAAATGCAAATGCTTGTTTTATCTCACTTGATTCATCTCACCTTTTCTTGTATTGGAAAGTTTAGAAACTGTGCTTTCAGGGATTGATTGTTCTACTTGAGATTGAAGACTTCAAGACTATTTATCTTATCTCTTTGTAAAGTAGAAAATCATAGTAGACCCGTAGTTTCTATTATGTTGTGAGGAATCAATGTGAGTGGTGGTTTTGTCACGAAATAGCCAAAGGGGGAGATTGTAAGGATTCCCATCAATTGATTGGCTTATTTCGTGATCAAACCATATGTGGGGATTCTTTGTAAGGGTAGTTTAGATGTTGTTGTTATTGCTTAGGCCCTTTGAAGACCTCATTATTTACAAGCACCAAAGGTAATACTCTAAGTGCTTACTTGTCTTGAAGAGATTAGTTGCACACACTCACAACTCATGCATATGTTTAATCTTTGTATGTTGTGTTTCTTTTTGTTGTGCATCAATGCCTATTTACATCTCTTCTTGCTTGTTTTTATGATTGCATCTTGTGTTTATAACATCATAGCATTTAGGCTTTTAGGATGCATCTTAGTTTACCTTTGTTCCCCTTGCATGATTGCTTGTGGGGTTCAAAGTTATGGGCTGTGCGCTGGTCCACCTGCGCCTGTCGTCCAGCGCCGCTCACCGGCGCAAAACGCCCAGTGGCGTGCTGCTGGTCGTGCGCTGGTCTACACCAGTGCAAGGCCACCAGCGCTGATCGCCCAGCATGGCTCCGCTGGTCTGGCGCATGTGTGAGCGCTGGTCGTCAAGCGCCTGTGCAAATTTTGCCTTTGCGCTGGTCGTGCGCCTGTCGTCCAGCGCAAGGCCACCAGCGCATAGAGCAATTTCTAGTGCGTTTTTCAAAACGACCTCACTTCACTTATGGCCTCTATATATATGCTAACTTGATTTTAGGTCATAAAAGAGAGTTCATAATCTGATTTCATACTTAGAATATTTTTCAAGAAAAGAAAAATACAAAGAACTCATCTTTAACCACTCAAATCAAATCCTTTGTGCATCAAATTTCATATTGCATCTTCTATGTCTATATAGAGTGCATCTATGTATGGATTTGCATCATCACAACTTGCTTGGTAAGATTTTGATTAAGTTCATTTTATTGTAATATTTTTACTACCAAGCCATCTCTTTTAATTTACTTGTATGTTTTAGATCATATGCTAAATACAAGAAAAGAGAATTAATTGTGATGAATTGATTGAGTGTTGTATTGTGATAGCTAATTAGGTTTTTAATTAATCTTGATTAGCTAAGCTATTTGACATGTCATTTAGCAATTGATATCTAGGGTTGATTTAAATTGAATATATCATCATCCTAGATAAGCATTTAGAGTACCCTAGCTCTTATTGCATTAATTGAATATTCATACATATTCACATAGGGTTGTGCATCTCTTTTGAGAGATTGAAGTCTTGGTCTAGGGTTGCTATTACAGGCCCGCTGGGTAGTAGTGGTGGGTTACAAACCGGGATTAGGCTGTAAACATCATTACAAGTAGTGACTTCGAGGATCAAGCAAATTGGAATAGGGTTGCTAATAAAGGCCCGCTGGGTAGAAGTGAGGGGTTACAGACCGGAGTGTTAGACGAGGTCTACATAGGTTGTAAACTTCATTTCAATTAGTGATTTCGAGTTCCGAGTGTGGCGCACTATACAGCCCGTGGTTTTTCCCAGTGGTTGGGTTTTCCACGTATATATCAAGTGTTATTTAAATTCCGCATCATATTACACTTGTATGTTTTTTTGACTAGTAGGGGCATTTTTGTAATTTTGACTTGCATGCGAAAATTGGGTAATAATCGTTAAAATCTATTCACCCCCCCCCCCTCTAGATAGCTTTATACACACCGTGCTATAATTTGTTTCACTAGGCTTTCGACCAGTCCACAACTCATGCGTTGTTTGAGGAACCAACTTAGATGGTACATCGTTTAGAATGTATATTGCAGTTTGTAAAGCATATCCCCAAAAGAAATATGAAGCGTTGAATAACTCAACATAGACCTAACCATGTCTAAAAGAGTTCTATTTGTCCTTTCTGCCACCCCATTCTGTTAAGGTGTACCTTGTGCAGAAAACTGAGAAATGATCCCATTATCAATAAGATATTGCTGAAACTCACCAGATAGATATTCTCCACCATGATCAGATCTCAAGATTTTTATGTGTTTCTCAAGCTGTTTTTTCCACTTCAGCTTTATATGCTTTGAATATGTCAAAAGCATTCGACTTATGTCTCATGAGATACACATAACCAAATCTTGAATAATCATCTGTGAAAGTGATGAAGTACTCATATCCACCTCTAGCTTGAATGCTTATAGGACCATATACATCAGTATGCATTAATCCTAAACATTCAGTGTCTCTTGTGCCTTTGGTCCTGAACGACCTTTTGGTCATTTTACCTTCCAAACAGGATTAACAAGTTGGTAGATCATCAACCTTTAAGTCACTTAAAGGTCCATCACTAACCAATCTTTTAATCCTATTAAGGTTATTATGACCTAGGCGCAAATGTCATAGGTAGGTTTCATCTTATGATAATTTTACTCTTTTATGGTTAGGTTGCGTTAATTCTGTGTCTAACAAGTGAGAGATATTTCTATGTAAATAGAATAGACCATTTTCCAATGTACCTTTGCAAACAAATTTGTCATCCTTACTAATAATAATTTTTTTTTATTAAAAGTAACTGAATATTCAAATTTATTTAAACAAGAAACTGAAATTAAATTTCTCTTGAATTGAGGTACATAATAAATGTCTATCAAATCTAAATGCCTACTAGAATCTAGACTAACTCTAATATCTCCCACTGCATTAGCAGACACCAACGCTCCATTACCTAAACGCAAGTTGATTTCATTCTTATTCAGCCTTCTCCTTTCTTGAAACCCCCATAAGGAATAATAAACATGATTATTGGCTACTGAGTCTACGATCCAAGAATCTGTAGAATCTGTCAGTAAACATGTTTCAAGATAATTCACATTACCTTGTTCATTCTTATTCTGAGACTTTGGGCAATTACTTTTCCAATGTCTCTTTTCACCACAAAAGAAGCACTTCCTTTTGATCTTGGTTACTTTCTTAGCCTCTTTCTTGGTAGGCCCAAGTTGCTTTTTCTTCTATTATTCCTTGACCTTCTGACGGGTCTTAACAGTGGCAACTTTACCAGCCATATGAGTCTCTTCTAGAGACATCATCATATCAGCAGCAGACCTCATTCCTTTATGCTGCTGTTGCAACACGTCGGAGATGGTAGCCATTTGGCCATCTTATTCGAGGTCTTCCACTGCTTATACTCGTCTCTTTGCATCACATTAGATTCATTAGTGGGAGCAGGTGGTTTTTAGGAGTAGTCAGAACAAACTTATGTTTTTCAGCTTGAAGCAACAACCCAACTTTCCTTTTCCATAATTATCTCCAGTTAAAGTGTTATGTTTCATGATGTTCATAAGTGATGGGGTCATGATTTCTGAGTAAAACAAAAATATATATGAGTAAATAATCATGATAAAGCACTTTCGAATATTTATCTTGATTTAAATAAATAACTCAATCATAAAAATTCAACGGTGATCCAACACCCATAAATGTTACGCCTCCTTTAGGAGTACGTACCATTTACTAGTTGGACTAGGTCCCACCTAATTGTTAACATAACAACCAGCGTTTTCAATTTTAGCCTTGTGATTTTGTTGACAAGAACTCTAGAGAGGATATCAATAAAATCACATTGAGTGTGTTACCAAGATATCGACCCTCAATATTTTCTCTTACGAAAATCCCTCATTGGGGAGTAGATCTCGTTTGAGTCAATTGTCTAGTCTATCCTTGAAAGGAAGTATGTTGTTAAATTCCATTCATGGATGCCCCTTGGGGGGATTACCAATAAATAATAAAGCTCAACTAACCTTGGAGGCCATAGGTGTTGCAAAACACCTTCTCCCACTCAATTATTTAAGGCGTGTGATTAAATCCCATAGAATGATTTACCAAGTTATCTAGATGCCAATTTAGATACCTAAATCATTCAATGCATGTTCATACCAAAAGATATATATGAGTGGCACTCCTATTCTATATGACATGTCATCAAACAATAACAAATATTGTAATATTTACGCAAAATAAATAGCCACAATTTTGATCCATCCTAGAAAAACAAGTAAATTACATTTGTTTGGAATACAAAAAACTCCTTTCTTGGCGAACAAGTCTTCAAGCGGCCACCGATCACTTGTGCATCCCACGGCTGCCCCTATGGGCGTGCGCACTCCACAACCCCAACAAGGGCTGCCGTGCGCAGCCCATGGCACTTCATGGGGTTGCCGTGCGCAGCCCACAGTCCAACATGCACAGCTGCGTGCAATCTTGCGCGGATGCATGTTGCTATGGTGCGCACGGTCCCAAACTTGTTCCAGTTGCTTCCAATTCTTCAAGTCTTCGAGTCTTCGAATCTTCGATGCTTGAACGTATTACAAAATTATTTAAACAATAAAATACTGCAGCTTTTTTTTTTTTTTAATCACTGCAGTATTTAATACAAAAAAAAAAACTGCACTATATTTTAATACAATAAAAAAAAACTGCACTTAACTTTAATACAATAAAAAAAAACTTAGCAACTACTAAGAAGGAAATTGTGACAATAATAGGCCACCCTTCTTGTTACAATTCCGAAACAAAAATACATTGAAATTCTAGGATCAAAATTGAGTAATAACAATTCACTTTATAACAACATATAACATATATAAATCCATACATTCCAATGTAATTATATATGAGAATACCTAGAGTGCCATCTCTTTCTAAACATGCATAATCACAATAAAAAGAAATAGATTCACGTATATATACGTTAATTAATTAAAGGGTACAACCAAGGCTCTGCTACCAATTGTCTGGAAAAATACGGTCACGCAGCAGAAGCGAGACTAAAAAAGAGTTTAGTATGTTTTAAAATTTTTCCATAAGTTGAACCTTAACCCTTTAATTAATTAACATATAATAAAAGATATCGTACCTTTGTCGCGTGATCCGATTGACGTTGCATCGATGGTAATCCACAAGATCTTCCAATCCAATCACGAACGTAAATCACCTAGGAGCGGGTTCATTAGAGTCCAAGAGAGGGACTCTAGTAAGAGGTTGTGTGACCTCATTATTGTCATTGGACATCCCAACATTGGGAGTCACCACAACCCTCTCCAAAGGAGAGTCATCATCTAAAACTTCCTCCTCCTCATGGTCATTAGACTTGGGCCTTGTATCATCAATAACAACATTCGATGATTCCATGATGGTTTGAGTCTTTAAGTTGAAAACTCTATAGGCTCTACTATTCAAGGCATAGCCAATAAAGATACCCTCAACACTCTTAGCATCAAACTTGCCAAGTTGATCACGGTCATTTAAAATGTAGCATTTGCTTCCAAATGTGTGGAAGTAGCTAACATTTGGCTTCCTACCCTTCCAAAACTCATAGGAGGTGTTTCTAGATCCGGGCCTTAGGAAAACATGATTCCCAATACAGCAAGCCATATTGACGGCTTCGGCCCATAGGTTCCTAGGGACATTGTTGCTAAGCAACATCACACGGGCCATCTCTTGAAGGACCCTATTCTTCCTCTCAACAACTCCATTTTGTTGAGGTGTCCTAAGAGCCGAGAACTCATGGGAGATGCCTAAGCTATTGCAATAGCTTTCAAAAGAGGCATTCTCAAATTCCCTCCCATGGTCACTTCTAATCCGTTTAATGCTTTTAATGTTAGAATTCATTTCATTTTGTATTTTAGTACAAAGCATTTTAAACTTATCAAGAGTTTCAGATTTTTCTCTAAGAAAATATGTCCATGTAAATCTAGAGAAATCATCAACACAAACAAAAATGTATCTCTTTCCACCTAAACTCTCGGTTTGCATAGGACCCATGAGATCCATGTGGAGAAGCTCTAGGGGCTCATTGGTGGAGAGATACTTGCCCTTTTTGTGCATGCTTTTGGTTTGTTTTCCTTGTTGGCAAGGTCCACAAACACCATTGGCTTTCTTCCCAAGCTTAGGTAGGCCACGCACATAATTGAACTTTCCAAGGGTTCGTAAATCCCTAAAGTTCATGTGACCAAGTCTTTCATGCCACAACTCAATTTGCTCATCCATGGACACATTGTTTGAGACTATTCTAGCTTCAAGACAATAGCAATTGTCACTAGATTTCATACCTTTCAACAAGGTTTGTCCATCGGGCTTTAGGATAGAGCAATCATCTTTACAAAACAAGATGGAATATCCTTCATCACTTTGATGTGAAATGCTTATTAAATTGGCTTTCAAGCCATCAACAAATAAAGCATCGGATAAGGAGGGTAATCCGGGAACGGAAATGGTTCCTTTCCCTACAACTTTCTTTTTGGATCCATCACCAAAAGTGACATATCCTCCTTCCTCCATAACAAGAGTCTCGAAGAAACTCTTGTTTCCCGTCATGTGCCTAGAGCACCCACTTTCTAAATACCAAAAATTAGAAGAATTTGCCTTCAAGGCTATTTGAGCAACATGGCAAACATTTTCATTCTTTCTAATCCACCTAGAAACAATCTTAGCTTTCTTAGTGGTCTTTGGTACATGGGCTCTAGATGTTCTAGGATCATGCATAACAATATCATCATTCCTAGGAACATGCATCATGGCTCTTTTCTTTTTCTTCTCAATCATGCTTCTAGTTTTGCACATTTTAATATATCGAAAGCAATGTGGTCTAATATGACCATCAAATCCACAAAAGTGACATATAGGAGTAAAATAAGGAATCATACCTTGTCCATGTCTTTGTGGATGAATGGGTTCAATCCATCTTCGTTGTTGAACCGGTTTAGATTGCTTCCTAGCTTGAGGTTGCATGATTGGTCTCTTTCCTTTGTGAGCCAATTGTGGAGGAATGTTGGCTTGAGGGACCCTAGGGGGTTGAGCTTGGGGTTGCCTTCCTGGCACCATCTTCACTTGTGCATTTGAACATTGTCCTAGTTCTAACTTCTTCCTAGGAATTTGCACAAATGAGGTTTCTTCGATCCCCGAACTCTTGACAAACATGGTCTTGTTAGAGGTTGCGATCTTCTTGCCATCTTCATACCCAAGACCCCTTTTGTCACATGGACTCTTTCCAACACCAAGCATGTGGTCAAGTTTCTTGGTGCTAGAATCCAACCTAGTCATAGACTCTCTTACTTCTTCAAGCTCCCTCTTTAGACTTTCTTCATTCCTCCTAGATAAGACTAACTCCTCTCTTAGCTTATCTTCCATCTTCTTGAATTTTTCCACTTGTTCACTTAAGTGGTCATTATGAGATAAAAGCTCAAGATTCTCTTCTCTCAACATCTTGATCTTTCTAGTGCTTTTGATTGCTAAATCATTAAACTCGGCATGATATTTAGAAAGCACCTTTTTCTCCACAAATCCATTTATGGAGTTAGAGGATGAATCACTTTCTTCTCCACTTGAGTCATTTTCCTCTTGACTCATTTCCTCTCTTTCACTAGCACTTTTGCTTTTATGGGAGGAGGCAAAAGCTAGGAGATTAGCCATGAGCTCTTCATCATCCGAAGAATCATCTCCCTCAACGGAGTCATCACTACTTCCACTCCAAGTGGCGGCCATCACTTTTCCCTTTTTCTTCTTATTGTGATTTGCACATTCGGGGGCAAAGTGACCTGTCCCACCACACTCAAAACAATGGACCCCTTTCCTTTCGGTCTTCTCTTTCCTAGGCTCAAACTTGTTGTAGGAACCCTTTTTCTTGTAGTTTTGACCTTTGGAACCAAAGTCTTTTTTCCCGAACTTCATGACCCTCTTGAATCTCTTCACAAATAATGCAAGGTCTTCGTCCGAGTCATTCTTCCTTGCCTCATTTTCATCCTTGGAGGTTTTCAAAGCAATTCCTTTTTGCTTTTTAGGAGGTGTGGAGATAGGACCCTTCCTAGACTCATAAGCTAGAAGTCTCCCAATCACCTCACTCGGCTTCATATCCTTATATCCACTATTTTCTTCTAAGGCCGTTACTTTTGATTCAAACCTATCCGGGAGGGATCTCATAATCTTTTGCTTGATTCTCCTATCCGAATATGGATCACCAAGTTGATGACTTTGGTTGACTATGTCCATCAACTTGATCTCGAAGTCGTTGAAGCACTCATTCTCCTCTATCTTAAGCATCTCGAATTGAGTTTGGAGGACTTGAAGCTTAGAGTCCTTTACCACTTCGGTTCCCTCATGTGCAATTTCTAGGATGTCCCATGCCTCTTTAGCTATCCTAGTATTTTGAATCAATTTATATTGATTTTCGTCCATTGCACATAGGATGGCATGCATCGCCTTCCTATTCCACTTTGAAGCCTCAAACTCTTGCGCGTTCCATTGCGCCTTAGGCTTCAATACTTCTTCTCCTCCACCACCGGGAGTCATCTTGGGTAGATCATATCCGTCTTTCACCGCCATCTATGCACGGTCGTGAATTTGACATATGTAGGATTTCATCTTCCCTTTCCATTGGGAATAGTTCAATCCGGTAAGAAGTTGAGGCCTTGTGCTAGAAGCACCTTCGTTGCCACCACCATTTCCATCGTTTTCACTCATAGTGTTTATGAATGAATGAAATGAATGCAAATGTATGAATGATCAAAAATCACACAAAATGCAAAACACACCAAAATAAGCAAGGATCACCTATGTATATCTAGGAACCTGCTCTGATACCAATTGAAACAAATTATAGCATGGTGTGTATAAAACTATCTAGAGGGGGGGTGAATAGATTTTAAACTTATTACCCAATTTTTCGTGTTTAGTCAATATTATGAAAATACCCCTAAATAGATAAAGCAATAAATCAAGTATAAAATGCGGAAATTAAATAACACTTGATTTTTACGTGGAAACCCTCACGGGAAAAACCACGGGCTAGTAAGTAAGCCACACTCGAACCTCGAATCCACTAAATGTGTAAACGATTACAACCTAATCCCGGAAGTAATCACACACCTACCTAATCCTGGAATGAGTGAACCTAGTCCGATTTGCTTGCGATCTAAGCAACCTAATCCTGGAAGCTACACACAAGACTTACTTTCTCAATGAAGAGAATAACACCCTAAGTGAATATATGAATATCCAAATGCAACATAGAGCAAGGGAAACCCTATATGCTTATCTAAGATGATTAATATGCAATTAGAACAATCCTAGATATTAAAACTAAATGACATGAACATCAAATAGTTTAGCTAATCAAGATTAAGCACAAAACCTAATTAGCTATCACAATACAACTTCTCAAACATACAACACACTAATCTCAATCTTGTATCAAAAGATATATGAAAATCATACAAGTAATAAATTGAGAATGCTTGTTAAGAAAAACACAAAATATGTAAGATATTAGTGAAAAGCTTACCAAGCAAAGTATGATGAAGAATCCATGCAAAGAGACATCTAGATGATCAAGGATGATGCTAGATGATGATTGATGATCATGAAAAAGTGTTTGAGTGAATAAAATTTGAGTTCTTGGAATTTTTCTTCTCTTTGAAAAATATCCTAAGTATGAAATCTGAATATCAACTCTCTTGATTGACCTAAAGTCAAAGTGGCATATATACAGGGGGCCAAATCAAGGTGTGGTTGTTTTGATAAGTTGGCCTAATATTTGCCTTGGGCGCTGTACGTAGAGCGCCTCTTGTACAGCGCCTGTACAGTGCCTCAACTCTGTTCTCACGGGAAAACAGAGTGGCACTGTACGAACAGCGCTTCTGTACAGCGCTCGTACAGCGCCTACCTAAAACCATCAGACCTGATGCATTAAAATAAACAATTTCAATCAGGTCTCAGTTGGGCGCTGTACGAACAATGCTTTTGTACAGCGCTCGTACAGCGCCTCAACAAAATACATCAGACCTGATGCATTAAAATGACCATTTTTGCATCAGGTCTTATGGGCGCTGTTCAGAACAGCGCTTTGAACAGCGCCCTTTGCAATGCAAGAATGCCAATGTTATGCAAGACAAGACAATGGGCAATGCAATAAGCAATCAAACTAACATGCAAGAAGAGATGAAAATTATCATTAATGCACAACACAAATAAACACAACATACAAGGATTAAACATATGCATGAGTTGTGAGTGTGTGCAACTATCTCTTCAAGACAAGTAAGCACATTGAAATTTACCTTTGGTGCTTATCAACACGAGGTCTTCAAAAGGGCTTCGAACAATAAAACTGATACCTAGGCTACCCTTACAAAGAACCCCAACATGTGGTTTGTCCACAAAATGAGCCAATCAACAAATGGGAACCTTACACTCTCCTATCTGAATAAGGATCACCGAGTTGATGGCTTTGATTGACAATATCTATCAACTTGACTTCAAAGTCATTGAAGCATTCGTCCTCCTCCATCTTAAGCAACTCGAATTGCGTTTGAAGGACTTGTAGCTTGGAATCCTTAACGACATCGGTTCCTTCGTGTGCAACCTCTAGAATATCCCATGCCTCCTTGGCTATCCTAGTGTTCTGAATTAGTTTGTACTGATTTTCATCAATTGCACATAGAAGAGCGTGCCATGCCTTCCTATTCCATTTTGAAGTTTCAAACTCTTAAGTGGACCATTGAGCCTTAGGCTTGAGTACTTCTTCTCCACCACCCGTAGGAGTCATCTTAGGAGGCGCATACCCATCTTCAATAGCCATTCATGCCCTATCATGGATTTGGCACACGTATGCTTCCATCTTGCCTTTCCATGAGGCATAATTCACACAGGTGAGAAGAGGAGGTCGTGTACTTGATGCACCCTCGTGGTTGCCACCGTATCCACTCATTGTATATAATGAATGAAATGAAATGTATGCAAAATGTATGAATGAGCAAAAAATCACACAAATGCAAAACACACCAAAAATGAGCTAGGATCACCTAAGTATATCTAGGAACCCGCTCTGATACCAATTGAAAGAACAAATTTAACGGTGTGTACAATATTATCTAGAGGGGGGGGGGGGTGAATAGATTTTAACTAGTTTTACCCAATTTTAGCATACATGTCAATTTTACGAACATGCCCCTACTAGTCAAAAATACAAACAAGTGTAATATGATGCAGAAATTAAATAATACTTGATGTATACATGGAAACCCAACCACTGGGAAAAACCACGGGCTGTTTAGTGCGCCACATTCGAACCTCAAAATCCACTAATTGAACTGGAGTTTACAACCTATGTAGACTTCGTCTAACACTACGGTCAATAACCCCCCATTTCTACCACGCCTTTAAAAGTGGTTCTAGTCCAATTGCTTGAGGCCTAAGCAATCTTAGCCCCAAGTTTTAATTCTCAATGAAGAGATAATGCTACCTATGTGAATATGTAAAATACTCAAAATGCAACAAGAGCTAGGTAAACCCTATATGCTTATCTAGGATTAAGATATATCAAATAAAGCAATCCTAGATATCAATAACTAGATGACATGTCAAATAGCTTAGCTAATCAAGATTAAGCAAAACCTAGATAGCTATCACAATACAACACTCAATCAATTATATCACAAATAATCTTTAACTTGTATTTAGCATATGATCTAAAAACATACAAGTAATTAAAGAGATGTCTTAATATGAAAATCACTTAAAATAGATGAAATTAGTGAAGAACATACCAAGTAAGATGTGATGATCCAAAACCATGCATGGATGCATTCTATGTAGACATAGAAGATGCAATATGAAATTTGATGCAAAAAGGATTTGATTTGAGTGGTTAAAGGTGAGTTCTTGATTTGATTTTCTCTCAAATATCTCTCTTTGAAGTTTAGGGTTCTAAGAAGTAAAAGAACTTATTCAGATAATGAGAAAGTGAGATATTTATAGACATCAAGAACAGGGCATGTGAAAAGACAATTTTGCCCCTAAAACGCACCGATCAGCGGTTTCAATCAGCAGCCAGGCCGCTAATCACAACCGCCGAATTGAGCCTGTGAAGAACAGAGCATCAACGATGGTTTCATTTGACGGTTTTGTAACCGCCGATCCAACAGCATAATCAAACCCGAGAGATTAAATCGATCAGGTATGAACGGCAGTCATGATCGCCAATCTTAACCGTAGAATTACTCCAGACACTTCTGGACACAAACGACGGTTTCATTCGGCGGCCAGGCCGCCCATCACCAACAGAGGTGAAAACCAAGGAGAAGCCAAAGGCATTCTTCGTAGGCGGTGTTCGCGCAAAACCGAGCACATTCTAGTGCATGTGCGGACGTTTCCGAATAATATCAGGAAACGAATTACTAGGCACATATTCACACAACAAGATATATCAATCAAAGTGCTAGTGTGTAAAGCGGCATGTGAAGAGTATGCACACAAATGCAAGTATGCTAAGTGTGCGTGTGCATTCTAAGTCTCTTCAAAGGAAACTAAGCACTAGAAGTATACCTTTGGAGTGCTTGCCCCTTGAGGTGTTAGAAAGGCCTTCGAGCTTGAAATTCAATCACCTAAACTACTGTTACATAATAAACCCAAACATGTGGTTTGCCCACGAAATAAGCCAATCAAGATATGGGAATCCTTACAATAGTTGTCAAAGTAAATAATCATAAGGTCAAAAGACTATGAGAAAAGAAGAATTGTTCGTACATCTGGATATGTATGAGGTAGACACAATTCTTTAGTTAGTCTTGAATAATGTTCACAACTTAAGTTAAAGGTTGGACACCTTTATCTTGTTAAAGTTGTAGAATTCTTTTGCTAACATTTGAGTGGGATCAAATGTGTTATGATGAGTCTAAAATCATCGGAGGGTCTTCGAGTAAAAGAATCTGAAACAAATTAAAGGTGTGTTCTAATATATTAATCTTGAGGGGGGTGAATAGATTTTAACCCTTATTACCAAATTTTCGCGATTAGTCAATTTAAAAAAATACCCCAATCTAGTCAAACAATATAGCAAGTGTAATATGGTGCGGACTGTAAATAATACTTGATATTTACGTGGAAACCCTCACGGGAAAAACCATGGGCTAATAAGTGCGCCACACTCGAACCTCGAATCCACTAAATGTGTTAAGATTACAACCTAATCCCGGTATAAGTGGACCTAGTCAAACTGCTTGCGATTTAAGCAATCTAATCCTGGTCACAACACAAGACTTAGTTCTCTAAGAAGAGATAATACAACCTATGTGAATATATATAAATATCCAAAATGCAAAGTAGAGCTAGGGAACCCTATATGCTTATCTAAGATAATAATATGTCCATAAAAATAATCCGAGATATCAAAAGCTAAATGACATGTCATAAAGCTTAGCTAATCATAGATTAAACAACCTAGATATAGCTATCAAAATACAACACTCAATCATGTCAACATAATAATCTCTATTTTGTATCTAGAATATATTCTAAGAACATACAAATAATATAGGACATGTCAATGATAAATAAAACACTAATTTTATGTAAGATAATAGTGAAGAACTTACCAAAGAGTGTGTTGACCAAAACCCATGCAAGCAAGCATCCTAACTATGCTAGAAAATGCTAGATGATATTTTGATGCATATGAGAATGGTTTTTTAGTGTTAAAAATGTGTTCTTGATTGAGTTAAAGAACTTCATTCAGAGAATGAGAAAGTGTGATATTTATAGACATCAAGAACAAAGCATGTGAATAGACAAGTTTGCCCTTGAAAACGCACGATCGGCTGTTTCATTCGACGGCCAAGCCGCTGTTCACAACCGCTGAATTGAGCCCTAGAAGCATAGAGCATCAACGGCTGTTTCATTCAGCGGTTTCGAAACTGCCGATTAAACCGCAGAAACAAACCCAAGATAAAAATCAATCAGGTATGAAACGGTGGTTTTGTTCGGTGGCCAAGCCGCCGATCAAACCACCGATTCACTAAAAATGGTGAAACCAAAGGAGAAGCCAAGGGCATTCTCTGTAGGCGGTCTTCGCGCTAAACCAAGCACACATTTGTGCAAGCGTGGACATTTCCGAACATATTCGGGAAATGAATTACAAGACACAAAAACGCATAACAAGATATATCAATCAAAGTGCTAGTGTGTAAAGTGACATGTGAAGAGTATGCACACAAATGCAAGTATGCTAAGTGTGTGTGTGCAATCTAAATCTTTTCAACGAAAACTAAGCACTAGAGAAATACCTTTGGAGTGCTTATCAACCTTGAGGATTTGAGAGGGTCTTTGAGCTTTATCATGAATCACCTAAGTTACCCTTACATTCAATCCCCAATTTGTGGTTTGTCCACGAAATAAGCCAATCAAGATATGGGAATCCTTACAATCTCCCCCTTTGGCTATTTCGTGACAAAACCACCACTCACATTGATTCCTCACAACAAAATAGAAACTCCGGGTCTATAAGATTTTGTACATTACAAAGAGATATTTAAAAAATAAAATCTTCAAGACTTCAATCTCTTGTAGAACAATCAAACCTTCAAAACAAAGTTTCTATACCTTCCAAAACTAGTACATGTGAGATTAATCAAGTGAGAACAAAACAAGCATTTGCATTCAAGAATTTAAGCACAACATCATGCAATGTATGTGTATGCAATGCTCCCCCTCAATAGGTTACTCCCCCTTAATGTATATTCTCCCCAACATGCACAATTGCTACTACAATTAGCAACTCCCTTTACCACCATTCTACTCCCCCTTTTTGTCATGATATAGGCAAAGGAGTAGTCCCCAACTGGGTCACTTTTAGCAAAGAGAGATAGTAGCATACAAGATATTTGTATAATCATATAAGTCACTTTATGCATCTCAATTAATTGGAGAAAAACAAGGAGATTTATTTAAAGAAAATGTGTGAATCGAACATGCTTTGCATACAAGACATGTAGCATTCAAGTCCAAAATACAATGGTATTTGGCAAAGCAAATGACAAAGGTTTCAAATAAGAATTCAAACCAATTTCACCATTGTCATGAGTAAAGCAAAGATATATAGATTTCATTGATTTCAATTTAAGAACAACTATATCCAACTTTATAAGCGAAACATGGCATGAGCGACTTTGCACCCTATTTGATTTTTTCGGGAATGATACCCGTATGATAGTAACCATGTTCAACTAATAAAGAAAGAGAGACATTTGGAATATAAATTCCTTTGAACGGATACAAGATCCTTTATTCATTTTGAGTCTCATAAGCTTTTTCACACAAGTTTTGCATTTACGAACGCAATCATCAATTCATGCTTTTCATTTTGAGCATGTTATTTGAATTTCATGCTTTTTCATTTGTCATTAGCATGTCAATTAAGAATCATCATGTCATGGAGATAATTATAGGTCATTCATAATCATACTTCCTATGAAGATCTCCTAGTCCAAAAATGCATGTTTGAACATAAAGATGACATGGATTGTAAACAAGCATGGTTCACACTTATTGAATTGAAAGCATATATACATATGTGCAACCAAGCTTGCTCAAGCAATTAAAAAGGAAACATAAGATATTTTAAATTTTTGCAAGTGACAAGTATGCAAAATAGCTCTCTTTACCTGAGTTCCCCATATGGGGTCAATCACCATCCTTCATCAAAGAAGGTTATGAGGTCGTATGGACCTACCAAGTCCGTTGGACTTAGTTGAACCTATTAGAGACATATTTGTCTCATAGCAAGCGGGTTCATCTTTTCTAATCCACTTAGGTGAAAAACTTTTCTTCCTAGTGGTTAAAGGTGAAGGGAAAAATACGGTCACGCAGCGGAAGCGAGACTAAAAGCGAGTTTAGTATATTTTAAAATTTTTCCTTTGATGAACCTTAACCCTTTAAATTAATTAAACATATACATATACTAATAAAAATAGAATACCTTTTGTTGCGTGATCCGATTGACTTGCGTCGATGGTAATCCGCAAGATCTTCAAATCTTATCACGAACGTGAATCACCTAGGAGCGTGGTCTCCCTTTCTTTGAATTGCGTACCTGAAGATGGAAAGCAAAATCTTATTTTTTCTGATTTGTTAGTCTCTCAGCGTCCAAAAGATAACAAAGATCATTCCAGTCACTTTTGAGTTCTCAATCTTGTGATCGAAACTTGCGTGAACCGTATTCGAAATTGTACACCAAAAGCCTATTGATGTTTAAGCTAATAGTATACTATCGAAATAAAACAATCTTTTCTCTCTTGTGTCGGCCGAAAATTAAACCTTTGTCTATGAGTATGATTCAAGCTAGAAGAAGAAGAAGTTGATCAAGTGAATCAATTGGAGGGTTGAGTGGCCGAATCCTATAATATGTATTATATAGGGTGGCCGAATTCAACTTATGATGTTAGACTAGGGTTGGCCGAATTCTCTACTAAAGAGGATTTGTGCTTTACCCTAAATCCTATCAACTTTAGAATCCTAACCCTAATACAACTCATAAGTGTTTAATTCTTTATTGACTTAATAAAAGACTTCCTAATTTGATTAGATAAATAAAACTTATTATTTATCTTCTTACCAAACAAGTCTTTTACTTTAGTATACTACTACCAATAGTATTATTCTAGGAAACATATTTCCTGATCAGAAAAAGATTTTGATTCTCAATTAAATGATTAACTAATAAATTAATTAATTTCCATTTAATCAAGTAATAAAATAAAATAATATTTTAGACTATAAAACTAGTCTTGCCACCCACATCATATATATATATGGGCTTAATATTATTTTCTTATTTTATTTAATCCATTAGACTTTAATTAAAAAGCCTACATGTGAACCAGACCCATTCTTACTAAAAGAAACAAGCCCACATGTCTTTCATTAATATATTAATATAATTGATTAGCTTATTAAATAAATAATGTGCAAATTATATTCTTAATATATTAAATGCAATTCTAGATGGACCCATAAATTGGTCCGGTAGAATATATCAAGTGATCCATGCAACTTCGTGTGGATTGGGGATCTTGGCAGGCTATCTAAATTTAAGCTTCAATAGACATAACCTAATTACAATCAACAAATGATTCACTTAGGTCCGATCTATTAATTTTAACTCATTCCACTAAAGAGCTAAAATTGAACTCTTAAATAAAAATAGAATAAGTAATTATTTCTCATTCGAACCCTAGACAATCTTATTAGAGATGGTGTATCCTCATGAAGAATATCAGTAATCGCCAAGCGCTCATAGACCACCTATAGCTCTCCAAGTTACCATATTTCCTCATATGACCACATTTTGAACTTGGATATTTTGGCTTGTCCAGAAGCCATGTTTCAATAGACTCTATCGAAAACTTAACGTTAAGATTTAATATCCAAAACCTCAAAACATCCATATGATGATATTCTACTCACATTTAATAAATGGAGCCACGATGTCCATATCTATAAATGAAGTCCTTTATCAATTAACAAATGAATACCACCAAACTATCGAGGATAGACTATGTTATATAATCGTACTCATTGATAACTCAAATGATAACACTTGTAACCATAAGTCCATCATTTATCTCAGGATTAAGATAGACTCTCCGATTGTCCTGATATTGAAAAGACTATTGTTGGTTCCCATTTGTTGATTGGCTCATTTCGTGGACAAACCACATGTTGGGGTTCTTTGTAAGGGTAGCCTAGGTATCAGTTTTATTGTTCGAAGCCCTTTTGAAGACCTCGTGTTGATAAGCACCAAAGGTAAATTTCAATGTGCTTACTTGTCTTGAAGAGATAGTTGCACACACTCACAACTCATGCATATGTTTAATCCTTGTATGTTGTGTTTATTTGTGTTGTGCATTAATGATAATTTTCATCTCTTCTTGCATGTTAGTTTGATTGCTTATTGCATTGCCCATTGTCTTGTCTTGCATAACATTGGCATTCTTGCATTGCAAAGGGCGCTGTTCAAAGCGCTGTTCTGAACAGCGCCCATAAGACCTGATGCAAAAATGGTCATTTTAATGCATCAGGTCTGATGTATTTTGTTGAGGCGCTGTACGAGCGCTGTACAAAAGCATTGTTCGTACAGCGCCCAACTGAGACCTGATTGAAATTATTTATTTTAATGCATCAGGTCTGATGGTTTTTAGGTAGGCGCTGTACGAGCGCTGTACAGAAGCGCTGTTCGTACAGTGCCACTCTGTTTTCCCGTGAGAACAGAGTTGAGGCACTGTACAGGCGCTGTACAAGAGGCGCTCTACGTACAGCGCCCAAGGCAAATATTAGGCCAACTTATCAAAACAACCACACCTTGATTTGGCCCCCTGTATATATGCCACTTTGACTTTAGGTCAATCAAGAGAGTTGATATTCAGATTTCATACTTAGGATATTTTTCAAAGAGAAGAAAAATTCCAAGAACTCAAATTTTATTCACTCAAACACTTTTTCATGATCATCAATCATCATCTAGCATCATCCTTGATCATCTAGATGTCTCTTTGCATGGATTCTTCATCATACTTTGCTTGGTAAGCTTTTCACTAATATCTTACATATTTTGTGTTTTTCTTAACAAGCAATCTCAATTTATTACTTGTATGATTTTCATATATCTTTTGATACAAGATTGAGATTAGTGTGATGTATGTTTGAGAAGTTGTATTGTGATAGCTAATTAGGTTTTGTGCTTAATCTTGATTAGCTAAACTATTTGATTGAACATGTCATTTAGTTTTTAATATCTATGATTGTTCTAATTGTATATTAATCATCTTAGATAAGCATATAGGGTTTCCCTTGCTCTATGTTGCATTTGAATATTCATATATTCACTTAGGGTTTTATTCTCTTCATTGAGAAAGTAAGTCTTGTGTGTAGCTTCCGGGATTAGGTTGCTTAGATCGCAAGCAAATTGGACTAGGTTCACTCATACCGGGATTAGGTAGGTGTGTGATTACTTCCGGGATTAGGTTGTAATCGTTTTACACATTTAGTGGATTCGAGGTTCGAGTGTGGCTTACTTACTAGCCCGTGGTTTTTCCCGTGAGGGTTTCCACGTAAATATCAAGTGTTATTTAATTTCCGTATTATATACTTGATTTATTGCTTTATCTATTTAGGGGTAATTTCATAATTTTGACTAACACGAAAAATTGGGTAAAAAGCTTAAAATCTATTCACCCCCCCCCCCCTCTAGATAGTTTTATACACACCGTGCTATAATTTGTTTCAACTATTATCTATTGACGGTTCTAAATAAAGTATTTCATTGTGATCCTGTTCAATGCACCCAGTGCACTAGATTCTTTTACTCGAAGACCCTCCGATGATTTTAGACTCATCATAACTCATTTGATCCCACTCAAATGCTAGCAAAAGAATTATACAACTTGAACAAGATAAAGGTGCCCAACCTTTAACTTAAGTTGTGAACATTATTCAAGACTAACTAAAGAATTGTGTCTACCTCATACATATCCAGATGTACGAACAATTCTTCTTTTCTCATAGTCTTTAGACCTTATGATTATTTACTTTGACAATTATAATATAAACTATAAATGCTATAAGATTTGTTAAAACAAAAATCACTTTATTAATATTGTAAGGTTCATGATTTGTATTGGCTTGATTCCATTGCAAAACACTCTATATTTGTATTAGTTGTTGCTTAGGATATTCTTGGAAGAAAGGAAGCTTAAAAGGTGGAGAGCAACGTCTAGTGCAAAAGTCGTCTTCAAGAGGTGAAAAGCGTCAAAGGTATATCTTGATTTTTATCCTCTTGCAAGGCGTTAGCGCACACACACACAATTCATACATGTGTGTCCTTGCATCGTGGTTCAAACATTTGGTATAACATATTCACACATCTCATAGTATGCTCATGCATTGATCTTGTATTGATAAACATTGTAGAATTGCATGCGTTGTGACTATCTCTTTGATATGGCATGCTTGTGTGAATTTGTGTTTGTTTGTTTCTGTATTTTTGTATTTGGACTTGAATATGTTATATTATGATGGCTTATTGAGTTCCGTTCGTTTCGGTTACTCATTCATAAGGTTTCGAGTCCAAACGATGTAACTACGCTACTTTTCGTTCTCATTCGTGGAGTTGACTTCATCGTCGTTTTCTGAGATGATTTCTCAACCATTTTTCAAAGTTATGTAGTCTTCATCTTGCGTGAGGGAGTCACAGTTCGTAATCCAAAAACAGATTCGAAATCGGAGTTCGGATGCCCAAGATACGGGCTGAAGAACCGAAGGAGCGCGTGAGAGTGGTCTGGAGCGCGTGAGGCCACAAGGCCTGGCCATGAGGGAGGCCGTGGGCCCAACGGCCAACGGAGCCCTCTGCTCCCGTGGGTCCCACACGCCCCCCATGGGGAGGTGACATGGCACGCTCTGATTTGCTCGAAAAATCCTTCTCTCTCCTCCTTTTAAACTCATCTCCTTCCCTCCACACTTGTTGAAGAACTTGAAGAACATTTCACGAAATTCTGCAGTTTTCTTCACAATTTTCATTTTCTTATTTTGATCATAACTTTCTCATACGAACTCGAAATCAATCGATTCAAAAGCCAAAATTGTTGGTCTTGAAGAGAGGTACAAACCCCAAGCATTTTCAGAGGCATCTGACTTCGTCATTGTTCCCAGTTGATCTATTTTCAGTACGTGGTCAGGTTGTTTTGTTGAACTTCTTCTCTTTCATTTCATCTTTGATCATCTCTTTGATTCTTACTATTTGATTGATGAAATATGATAAGAAAGATGTTAGATCATATGCTAGGGGTGTTTGATCATTTGTCAATTGAGTTTTAGCTTTGTGATTTCTCTTGAAAATATATGTGCTAAACTTGATTTTGTTTGAAATTGATTCTAGAAAAAGTATATATGATGTTCCTCATGTTATTTTCTAGGTTTAATTTCATGATCTAAGAACTAAGTTTTTAGTGTGATATATTGAATATTCATACCTTGTTCTTATTGTTTTACATGTCTTGATTTCTAGATAAGTTTGTGATTGTGTGTTGAAAGCATTTTCTAGATTATCATTGAACATGTACATTTTGCTTGATTGATCATCTAGCTTAATTTGATTGTGTTTGCATCATTTGCATCACTTAGATCATAGCCTTGCTTTAGGTTGAAGTCTCTAGCAAAGTGAGTGAAGCTTTGTGGATAGAGCAAGGAAGTCTTGATTAGAGTCGGGAGGACTCGGATAATCAAGCAAGGGAGACTTGTCTAGGGTCGGGAGGATGCGGATAGGCAAGCAAGAAATCTTCCTAGAGACGTGAGCATCTTGGATAGGAAGTTGCTTTCTAGAGGTGTAGGACACATCTCAGATAGGAAGTAGGCTTGGTAGTTCACTTGCCCGAGGGTAGATTAGGAGGTGATAGCTTGAGCGGATATCATGTGTTGATAGCTTGAGTGTGTAAGTCCTTTTCGTATAGTGGATTGCTTTGCCAGTGGTTGTGGTATCAACCCGTGGATGTTTCCTCTTTGAGGTTTTACCACGTAAAAAATACTTGTGTTCATTTTTTGTTTTTACTTTTCTTTATCTTCCATATCTTACATTGATTGCATATCTTGTAAATTGATAAACTCTTGTATTAGTGAAATCAATTCATTTGTTAAATCTAATCAAGTGTGCATTTTCTTTGTTATATTCCGCATCTTTTTTAAGATTGGAAGAATTTGAGTAAATACCTATTCACCCCCCCTCTAGGTATATTTTACACTATATTGCTTAAGGGAATTTCAAATATGAAAATATTGTCAATTACAATATTACACTCTTGCTATTGAGCAAAATCCTAACAATCTCCCACTTGCGCTATAGCAAATGTGTCATATCTCTCATGCCCATGTTCTCTAGATGCCCATCGAAACTCCTCTGAGGTAGAGCTTTTGTGAAGGGATCTGCTAGATTTTCTGCTGACACAATTTTGGTAATCGTCACGTCACCCCTTTGAACAATCTCCCTTAAAAGATGATACTTTATTTCAATGTGTTTTCCTCTCTTGTGACTTCTTGGTTCTTTCGAATTAGCCACTGCTCCACTGTTGTCACAGTAGATAGTGATCTGCTTATTCATACTAGGAACGACTTCCAAGTCCATCAAGAATTGGTAAAGCCAAACAGCCTCTTTGGCAGCCTCGCATGCAGCAACATACTCAGCTTCCATGGTGGAATCAGCAATACAAGATTGCTTGATACTCCTCCATATGACTGCTCCTCCTCCAATAGTAAACACAGCTCCTGATGTGGATTTTCTGGTGTCAGAATCTGATTGAATGTCAGAATCTGATTGAAAATCAGAATCTGTATACCCAACGGGAATTAAATCAGAATCTGTATACCCAATGGGAATTAAATCCCCTTCAGAGTATACAAGCATATTATCTCTCGTTCTCTTGAGATACTTCAAAATATGCTTGACTGCCGTCCAGTGATCAGGACCAGGTTTCGATTAAAACCTGCTAACTATGCCAACAACAAAACAAATATCTGGTCCAGTGCAGAGCATTGCATACATGAGACTTCCAACTGCCGAGGCATATGGAACTCTACTCATGAATTGCTCTTCATGCTCATTCTTAGGAACTTGTTCCTTAGAAAGTTTGATTCCATGTCTAAAAGGTAACATACCTTTCTTGGAATCCCGCATGGAAAACCTAGACAAGATCTTGTCTATGTATGAAGCTTGGGATAATGCATTCGTTTTATTCTTTCTATCCCTTATTATTTGGATACCTAGAATAAAACTTGCTTCTCCTAAGTCCTTCATATCAAATTGTTTTGCTAACCATTCTTTTACTGATGTCAATACACCTACATCGTTTCCAATGAGTAGTATATCATCAACATAAAGAATTAGGAAAACCAACTTGTCACCCTTAATCCTTTTGTATACACAAGGTTCGTCAGGATTCTGAATAAATCCAAAACCTTTCACAGCTTGATCGAACCTTATGTTCCAGGATCTGGATGCTTGCTTTAATCCATATATGGATTTCTGCAACTTGCATACCTTTTCCATTTGGCCTTTTTCAATGAATTCTTCTGGTTGCATCATGTAGATGCTTTCGTCAAGACTTCCATTAAGGAAAGCTGTCTTGACGTCCATTTGCCAAATCTCTAGATTTAAAGATGAAGCAATGGATAAGAGTATCCTAATGGATTTAAGCATGGCCATAGGAGAGAAGGTTTCCTCGTAATCGATACCTTCTTTCCGTGTATAACCTTTAGCTACCAATCTAGCTTTAAAGGTTTCCACCTTTCCATCCATACCACTTTTCCTCTTGTGTACCTACTTGCACCCAATGGGTTTTATCCCTTTAGGCAAGTCTACAAGGGACCAGACTTTGTTATCGAACATGGATTCAATCTCAGATTGCATTGCCTTTTGCCAATGGCGATTATCAACATCCTTCATTGCTTCTTTATACGTGTAAGGATCATCGTCGTCCGGGAGATTCTCCACTGATTCTCCCAGACCGATGTATCTTTCGGGTTGTGTACTAACCCTCCCACTACGACGAGGAATGGTAGGTTGTTGATTTTATGTTGGATTGGAACTTACAATTGGGTTAGGTTGTGTAACCTCTCATGGAATTGTATCTCCTGACATCTCATTTAGAACAATTCTACTTCTAGGTACAAAATCATTCATATAGTCGTTTTCCAAAAATTTAGCATTTGTCGAAACAAATACTTTAAGATCTGAAGGACTATAGAAATAATATCCTTTAGTTTCTTTTGGATACCCTACAAATATACATGTTTCCGAATGGGACTCCATCTTTTCTGTCTTTCCTTTTAACACATGCGCAGGACAACCAAATATCCTTAAGTGTTGTAAACTAGGCTTGCGCCCAGTCCACAACTCATGCGGTGTTTGAGGAACGGACTTAGATGGTACATCGTTTAGAATGTATATTGCAGTTTGTAAAGCATATCCCCAAAAAAAAAAATAGGAAGTGTTGAATAACTCAATCTAGACCTAACCATATCCAAAAGAGTTCTGTTTCTCCTTTCTGATACCCCATTCTGTTGAGGTGTACCTGGTGCAGAACTGAGAAACTATCCCATTATCAATAAGATATTGCTGAAACTCACCAGATAGATATTCTCCACCACGATCAGATCTCAAGATTTTTATGTGTTTCTCAAGCTAATTTTCTACTTCAGCTTTGAATGCTTTGAACATGTCAAAAGCATCCGACTTATGTCGCATGAGATACACATAGCCAAATCTCGAGTAATCATCTGTGAAGGTGATGAAGTACTCATATCCACCTCTAGCTTGAATGCTCATAGGACCACATACATCAGTGTGTATCAATCCTAAACATTTAGTGGCTCTTGCGCCTTTGGCCGAGAACGACCTTTTGGTCATCTTACCTTCCAAACAAGATTCATAAGTTGGTAGATCATCAACCTTTAAGTCACTTAAAGGTCCGTCACTTACCAATCTTTTAATCCTATTAAGGTTAATATGACCTAGGCGTAAATGCCATAGGTAGGTTTCATCTATTAATAATTTTACTCTTTTATGATTAGGTTCCGTTAATTCTGTGTCTAACGAGTGAGAGATATTTCTATGCAAAAAGTATAGACCATTTTCCAATGTACATTTGCAAATAATTTTGTCATTCTTACTAATAATAAAAACTTTATTAAAAGTAACTGAATATCCAAATTTATTTAAACAAGAAACAGAAATTAAATTCCTCTTGAATTGAGGTACATAATAAACGTCTATTAAATCTAAATGCCTTCTAGAATCCAAGTAAACTCTAATATCTCCCACTGCACTTGCAGACACTAACGTTCTATTGCCCAAGCGCAAATTGATTTCATTCTTATTCAGCCTTCTCCTTTCTTAGAACCCCTGCAAGGAATAACAAACATGGTTAGTGGCTCCAGAGTCTATGATCCAAGAATTTGTAGAATCTGCCAAAAAAAATGTTTCAAGATAATTAACATTACCTTCTTCCTTCTTATTCTGGGACTTTGGGCAATTTCTTTCCCAATGCCCCTTTTTCACCACAAAGGAAGCATTTCCCTTTGATCTTGGTTACTTTCTTGGTTTCCTTCTTGGTGGGCCCAAGTTGCTTTTTCTTCTGTTGTTTCTTAACCTTCTGACGGGTCTTAACAGTAGCAACTTTACCAACCATATGAATCTCTTGACCTTTGCTTTTCACAAGGATCTTTTTAGCGCTTTGAACATCTTGCATCGGGCCTTGCAAGGTGTATTCCTTTTTGTTCAAAGTGTAGTCCAATTTGAACTGATCAAAGGAATCTGACAGTGAGTTGACAACCATATCAATTTTTGTCTCACCATCTATCTCAGCGCCATTTAGTTCAGCAATGTTGAGATGTGCTATGACTTTCATCATGTGATCCTTCACAGCCTGTCTAGGTTTCATCCTAAGATTCATAAAAGCAGTCACTGCCTCTCTCTTAGTCGTCCTGGACCTCATAACAAACATCTCCTCTAGAGACATCATTATATCAGCAGCAGACTCCATTCCTTCATGCTGTTGTTGCAACACGTCGGAGATAGTAGCCATAATGTAACATTTGGCCATATCATCTGAAGTCTTCCACTGCTCATACTCATCTCTTTGCATTATACTAGATTCATTATTAGGAGCAGGTGGTTTAGGAGTAGTCAGAATAAACTTATGTTTTTCACTTTGCAGCAACAACCCAATTTTCCTTTTCCATGTGACATAATTATCTCCAGTTAAAGTGTTATCTTTCAGGATGGTCATAAGTGATGGGGTCATGATTTCTGAATAAAACAAAAATATATATGAGTAAATAATCATGATAAAGCACTTTTGAATATTTATCTTGATTTAAATAAATAACTCAATCATAAAAATTCAACGGTGATCTAACACCCATAAATGTTACACCTCCTTTGGGAGTTCGCACCATTTACTAGTTAGACTAAGTCCCACCTAATTGTTAACATAACAACTAGCGTTTTCAATTTTAGCCTTGCAATTTTACTAACAAGAACTCTTGGGAGGATATCAATAAAATTACATTGAGTGTGTTACCAAGATATCGACCCTCAATATTTTCTCTCACGAAAATCCCTCCTTGGGGAGTAGATCTCGTTTGAGTCAATTGTCTAGTCTATCCTTGTAAGGAAGTATGTAGCTAAATTCCATTCATGGACGCCCCTTGGAGGGATTACCAATAAATAATAAAGCTCAATTAACCTTGGAGGCCATAGGTGTTACAAAACACCTTCTCCCACTTAATTATTTAAGGCGTGTGATTAAATCCCATAGAATGATTTACCAAGTTATCTAGATGCCAATTTAGATACCTAAATCATTCAATGCATGTTCATACCAAAAGAGATATATGAGTGGCACTCCTATTCTATATGACATGTTATCATACAATAACAAATATTGTAATATTTACAAAAAATAAATAGCCACAATTTTGGTCCATCCTAGAAAAGCAAGTAAATTACAATTGTTAGGAATACAAGAACTTCCTTCCTGACGAACAAGTCTTCAAGTGGCCATCGACCACCCGCGCATCCCTCGGCTGCCTCCTATGGGCGTGTATACCCCACAACCCCACTAAGGGCTGCCGTGCGCAGCCCATGAGAACACTAGGGCTGCCGTGCGCAGCCCACCATTATATGGGCTTGCCATGCGCAGCCCAATCCACTCCAAGGGTGCACATGGCGCTCGTTCTAGGTTCCGGTTGCATCCAATTCTTCACATCTTCGAATCTTCGATACTCGAATATATTACAGCAGTATTTAAACAAATAAAATACTGCAGTATTTTTTTTTTTTTTAATCACTGCAGTATTTAATACAACAAAAAACTGCACTAAAATAAAATTTAAAAAAACTGCAGTATATTTTAATACATAAAAACTGCACTATTTAATAACAATAAAAAAATTTAAAGCAACTATCAAGAAGGAATTATGGCGATGATAGACCACCCTTCTTGTTACAATTCTGAAACAAAAAATACATTGAAATTCTAGGACCAAAATCGAGCAACAACAATCCACATAAAAATAATAACATATATAAATCCATACATTCCCATGTAATTATATATGCGAATACCTAGAGTGCCATCTCTTTCTAATCATGCATAATCACAATAAAAAGAAATAGATTCACGTATATATACGTTAATTAATTAAAGGGTACAACCAGGCTCTGATACCAATTGAAGGGAAAATTACGGTCATGCAGCGGAAGCGAGACTAAAAGCGAGTTTAGTATATTTCAAAAAATTTCCTTTGATGAACCTTAACCCTTTAAATTAATTAAACATATACATATCTAATAAAATAGAATACCTTTTGTCGCGTGATCCGATTGACTTGCGTCGATGGTAATCCTCAAGATCTTCCAATCCTATCACGAACGTGAATCACCTAGGAGCGTGGTCTCCCTTTCTTTGAATTGCGTACCTGAAGATGGAAAGCAAAATCTCCTTTTTTCTGATTTGTTAGTCTCTCAGCGTCCAAAAGATAACAAAGATCATTCCAGTCACTTTTGAGTTCTCAATCTAGTGATCGAAACTCGCGTGAACCTTATTCGAAATTGTACACCAAAAGCCTATTGATGTTTAAGCTAATAGTATACTATCGAAATAAAACAATCTTTTCTCTCTTGTGTCTTGGCCGAAAATTAAACCTTTGTCTATGAGTATGATTCAAGCTAGAAGAAGAAGAAGTTGATCAAGTGAATCAATTAGAGGGTTGAGTGGCTGAATCCTATAATATGTATTATATAGGGTGGCCGAATTCTTCTTCTCTTTCTATCAGGGTTGGCCGAATTCTATACTAAAGAGGATTTGTGCTTTACCCTAAATCCTATCAACTTTAGAATCCTAACCCTAATACAACTCATAAGTGTTTAATTCTTTATTGACTTAATAAAAGACTTCCTAATTTGATTAGATAAATAAAACTTATTATTTATCTTCTTACCAAACAAGTCTTTTACTTTAGTATACTACTACCAATAGTATTATTCTAGGAAACATATTTCCTGATCAGAAAAAGATTTTGATTCTCAATTAAATGATTAACTAATAAATTAATTAATTTCCATTTAATCAAGTAATAAAATAAAATAATATTTTAGACTATAAAACTAGTCTTGCCACCCACATCATATATATATGGGCTTAATATTATTTTCTTATTTTATTTAATCCATTAGACTTTAATTAAAAAGCCTACATGTGAACCAGACCCATTCTTACTAAAAGAAACAAGCCCACATGCCTTTCATTAATATATTAATATAATTGATCAGCTCATTAAATAAATAATGTGCAAATTATATTCTTAATATATTAAATGCAATTCTAGATGGACCCATAAATTGGTCCGGTAGAATATATCAAGTGATCCATGCAAGTTCATATGGATTGGAGATCTTGGCGGGCTATCTAAATTTAAGCTTCAATAGACATAACCTAATCACAATCAACAAATG
Organism: Acer yangbiense; assembly: GCA_008009225.1. NCBI lineage: Eukaryota > Viridiplantae > Streptophyta > Magnoliopsida > Sapindales > Sapindaceae > Acer > Acer yangbiense. Next base: position 31,696,274 of record CM017764.1, read on the forward strand.
ATTCACTTAGGTCCGATCTGTTAATGTTAACTCATTCCACTAAAGAGCTAAAATTGAACTCTTAAATAAAAATAGAATAAGTAATTATTTCTCACCCTGGACAATCTTATTAGAGATGGTGTATCCTCGTGAAAAATATCAGTAATTGCCAAGAGCTCATAGATTGCCTATAGCTCTCCAAGTTACCATATTTCCTCATATGACCACATTTTGAACTTGGATATTTTGGCTTGTCCAGAAGCCATATTTCAATAGACTCTATCGAAAACTTAACGTTAAGATTTAATATCCAAAACCTCAAAACATCCATATGATGATATTCTACTCACATTTAATAAATGGAGCCACGATATCCATATCTATAAATGAAGTCCTCTATCGATTAACAAATGAATACCACCAAACTATCGAGGATAGACTATGCTCTATAATCGTACTCATTGATAACTCAAATGATAACACTTGCAACCATAAGTCCATCATTTATCTCAGGATTAAGATAGACTCTCCGATTGTCCTGATAATGAAAAGACTATTATCTATTGACGGTTCTAGATAAAGTATTTTATTGTGATCCTGTTCAATGCACCCAGTGCACTAGATTCTTTTACTTGAAGACCCTCCGATGATTTCAGACTCATCATAACTCATTTGATCCCACTCAAATGCTAACAAAAGAATTCTACAACTTTAACAAGATACAGGTGCCCAACCTTTAACTTAAATTGTGAACATTATTCAAGACTAACTAAAGAATTGTGTCTACCTCATACATATCCAGATGTACGAACAATTCTTCTTTTCTTCATAGTCTTTAGACCTTATGATTATTTACTTTGACAATTATAATATTAAACTATAAATGCTATAAGATTTGTTAAACCAGAAATCACTTTATTAATATGAAAAGATGTTAGGATTATGCTCAATAGCAAGAGTGTAATATTGTAATTGACAATCTTTTTCATATTAATAAGGTGATTTCTGGTTTAACAAATCTTATAGCATTTATAGTTTAATATTATAATTGTCAAAGTAAATAATCATAAGGTCTAAAGACTTTGAAAAAAGAAGAATTGTTCGTACATCTGGATATGTATGAGGTAGACACAATTCTTTAGTTAGTCTTGAATAATGTTCACAACTTAAGTTAAAGGTTGGGCACCTTTATCTTGTTAAAGTTGTAGAATTCTTTTGCTAGCATTTGAGTGGGATCAAATGAGATATGATGAGTCTAAAATCATCGGAGTGTCTTCGAGTAAAAGAATCTAGTGCACTGGGTGCATTGAACTGGATCACAATGAGAAGCTTTATCTAGAACCGTCAATAGATAATAGTCTTTTCATTATCAGGACAATCGGAGAGTCTATCTTAATCCTGAGATAAATGATGGACTTATGGTTGCAAGTGATATCATTTGAGTTATCAATGAGTACGATTATATAGCATAGTCTATCATCGATAGTTTGGTGATATTCATTTGTTAATCGATAGAGGACTTCATTTATAGATATGGACATCGTGGCTCCATTTATTAAATGAGAGTATAATATCATCATATGGATGTTTTGAGGTAATTGGATATTAAATCTCAACGTTGAGTTTTCGATAGTGACTATTGAAAACATGGCTTCTAGACAAGTCAAAATATCCATGTTCAAAACGTGATCATATGAGTAAATATGGTAACTTGGAGAGTTATAGGCGGTCTATGAACTCTTGGCGATTACTGATATTAATCACGAGGATACACTATCTCCAACATGATTGTCTAGGGTATGAATGAGGAACATCTTCTTATTCTATCTTTATTTAAGAGTTCAATTTTTGCTCTTTAGTGGAATGAGTTAAAATTAATGGATCGGACCTAAGTGAATCATTTGTTGATTGTGATTAGGTTATGTCTATTGAAGCTTAAATTTAGATAGCCCACCAAGATCCCCAATCCACATGGACTTGCATGGATCACTTGATATATTCTACCGGACCAATTTATGGGTCCATCTAGAATTGCAATTAATATATTAAGAATATAATTTGCACATTTTTTGTTTAATGGGCTGATCAATTATATTAAATATATTAATGAAAGGCATGTGGGCTTGTTTCTTTTAGTAAGAATGGGTATGGTTCACATGTGGGCTTTTTATTTAAAGTCCAATGGATTAAATAAAATAAGAAAATAATATTTTGCCCATATATATAATGTGGGGCGGCAAGGCTAAATAATTAGTCAAAAATATTATTTTATTTTATTGTTTGATTAAATGAGAATTAATTAATTAATTAATTATTTATTTAATTAAGAATCAAAATCTTTTTTTGATCAGGAAATATATTTCCTAGAGTTATACTATTGGTAGTAGTATATTAAAAGTAAAAGACTTATTTGGTAAAAAAATAAATAATAAGGTTTATTTATTTAATCAAATAGGAAAGTCGTTTATTAAGTCAATAAAAGAATAAAAACACTTATGAGTTGAATTAGGGTTAGGAGTCTAAAGTTGATGGGAATTAGGGTAAAGCAAAAATCCTTTTTTGTAGAGGATTTTCGGCCAACCCTAATAGAATAACTAGGAGATTTCGGCAACCCTAATTAAAATAGAAGTAAAATTCGGCCACCCTATATAAGACACAATATAGGGTTCGGCCACCCTCTCTAGTTTTACTAGATCAATTTCTTCTTCTTCTCATACTCATAGAAAAGTGTTTGATTATTCGGCCAAGACCAAAAGAGAGAAGAGATTATTCTTTTGATAGTACACTAATTGCTTATACATCAATAGGCTTGTGTGTACAACATTGAATAAGGTTCATGCGAGTTTCGATCATTAGATTGAGAACTCAAAAGTGACCGGAATAATCTTTGTAGTCTTTTGGTTGTTTTGTGACTAACAATAAGAAAAAGAAAGTTTGTTTGTCCATTCTCAGGTACGCAATTCAAAGAAAAGGGAGACCACGCTCCTAGGTGATTCATGTTCATGCTAGGATTGAAGATCTTGCGGATTACCATCGACGTAAGTCAATCGGATCACGCGACAAAAGGTATTCTACTTTTTGTTACTTTATATGTATGTTTAATTAATTTAAAGGGTTAAGGTTCATCAAAGGAAAAATTTTAAAATATACTAAACCTCTTTTTAGTCTCGCTTCCGCTGCGTTGACCGGTATTTTTCCCTACAAAAGATTGTTAATTACAATATTACACTCTTGCTATTGAGCATAATCCTAACAAAAGGTTCAAGAGTTCTAGATGTCATAGGATCATGTAAATGGATCTCATCCTTCCTATGAACATGCATTCTAGCTCTAGCCTTCTTATTCTCAATCATGCTTTTAACTCTACACATTTTAATGTAATGAAAGCACTTTGGTCTAATATGACCATCAATACCACAAAAATGACATGTAGGGATGAAGTTAGGAGTCATACCATGTCCTTATGCATGCATATGAGCCTTCCCATGTCTTTGTGGTTGTCTTGGTTGTTGAATAGGATCTCTCCTTCTTTGTTGTTGACCAAGACTTGGTTGCTACCTCGGTTGAGCTTGCATGATTGGTCTCTTCCCTTTATGGATTTGAGGTAGAGGGAAGTTAGTATGAGGAACTTTTTGAGCTTGAGGTTGTCTTCTTGAAGCTACCTTCACTTGTGCACTATGAGAGCATTGTCCTAGATCAATCTTCTTCCTAGGAGTTTGCACAGTTGAAGCCTCTTTCTTGCCTAAGCTCTTGACAAACACGGTCTTTTTAGGAGTGAGAATCTCCTTGTCATCTTCAAAACCAAGACCTCTCTTATCACAAGGGCTCTTTCCAACACCAAGCATGTGGTCAAGCTTTTTGGTGCTTGAAGCCATCCTAGTCAATGACTCTTTAGCTTTATCAAGCTCTCTCTTCAAACCCTCTTCATTCCTCTTAAACAACGCTAGCTCATCTCTTAGCTTGTAGTCAATCTTCTTGGATCTTTCCACTTGTTCACTTAAGTGGTCAATATGAGATAAAAGGTCTAGATTCTCTTCTCTCAGTCTTCGCATCTTTTCCTTGGTCTTCATTTCTAAGTTTTTAAACTCAGCGAGGAATTAATCTAGAACCTTTTTCTCCACATATCCATGTGTGGAGTTAGATGAAGAGTCATCTTCACTAGAGTCAATTTCTTCTTGACTCTCATTCTCTTCTTCATTGTAGGAGATTGGAAAGATAAAATAGTTGTTCTCACAATCATTCAAGCTTATGGGATGAAACAAATTATAGCACGGTGTGTATAAAGCTATCTAGAGGGGGGGTGAATAGATTTTACGCTTTTTACCCAATTTTTCGTGTTAGTCAAAATTACGAAAATGCCCTCAAGATAATATAACCCAGCAATTGTAATATGGTGCGGAAATTAAAACAACACTTGGTTTTTACGTGGAAACCCTCACGGGAAAAACCACGGGCTATGTAAGTAAGCCACACTCGAACCTCGAATCCACTAAATGTGCAAACGATTACAACCTAATCCCGGAAGTAATCACACACCTACCTAATCTCGGTATGAGTGAACCTAGTCCAATTTGCTTGCGTTCTAAGCAACCTAATCCCGGATGCTACACACAAGACTTACTTTCTCTATGAAGAGAATACAACCCTAAGTGAATATATGTAAATATCCAAAATGCAACATAGAGCAAGGGAAACCCTATATGCTTATCTAAGATGATTAATATGCAATTAAGAACAATCCTAGATATCAAAACTAAATGACATGTCAATTAGTTTAGCTAATCAATATTAAGCACAAAACCTAATATGCTAGCACAATACAACTTCTCAAACATACATCATACTCATCTCAATATTGTATCCAAAGCATACAAAATAATCAACAAGTAATTAATTGAGATTGCTAGATAAGAGAAACAAAAAACATGTAAGATATTAGTGAAAAACTTACCAAGCAAAGTATGATGAAGATTCCATGCAAGATGACATCTAGATGATCCAAGATGATGCTAGATGATGATTGATGATCATGAAAAAGTGTTTGAGTGATTAAAATTGAGTTCTTTGTGTATTTTTCTTCTCTTGAAAAATATCCTAAGTATAGAATATGAATATGAACTCTCTTGGCTGACCTAAAGTCAAAGTGTTATATATATAGGGGCCATAAGTGAAGTGTGGTCGTTTTGAAAAACGCACCAAAAATTGCTCTGTGCGCTGGTGGCCTTGCGCTGGACGACAGGCGCAAGACCAGCGCACACGCACATTTTTGCATTGGCGCTGGACGACATGCGCTCACACAGGCGCCAGACCAGCGGAGCCACACTGGGCGATCAGCGCTGGTGACCTTGCGTTGGTGTAGACCAGCGCACGACCGGCGACAGAGAACTGGACGATCTGCGCTGGTGGGCTGCGCTGGTGTGGACCAGCGCACGACCAGCGGCACGCCACTGGGCGTTTTGCGCCAGTGAGCGGCACTGGACGTCAGGCGCAGGTGGACCAGCGCACAGCCCACAACTTTGAACCCCACAAGCAATCATGCAAGGGGAACAAAGGTAAACTAAGATGCATCCTAAAAGCCTAAATGCTATGATGTTATAAACACAAGATGCAATCATTATACCAAGCAAGAAGAGATGTAAATAGGCATTGATGCACAACAAAAAGAAACACAACATACAAAGATTAAACATATGCATGAGTTGTGAGTGTGTGCAACTATCTCTTCAAGACAAGTAAGCACTTAGAGTATTACCTTTGGTGCTTGTCAATTATGAGGTCTTCAAAGGGCCTAAGCAATAATAACAACATCTAAACTACCCTTACAAAGAATCCCCACATATGGTTTGATCACGAAATAAGCCAATTAAAAACAACGGGAATCCTTACAATCTCCCCCTTTGGCTATTTCGTGACAAAACCATCACTCACATTGATTCCTCACAAAAAAATAGAAACTACGGGACTACAATGATATTCTACATTACAAAGAGATAAGAGAATGCAACTTGAAGTCTTCAATCCTCTTGTAGAATAATCAATCCCTGAAAAGAGTTTCTAACATTTCCAATACAAGAAAAGTGTGAGATTAATCATGTGAGAACAATACCAAGCATTTGCATTTTTAGAATTTAGGCACAACATTACCAAATGTATGCAATGTATGATAAATGCAATGCTCCCCCTCAACGGGTTACTCCCCCTCAATGTATGTTCTCCCCAAAGTGTACAATAGCTTCTATATTTTGCACCTCCCCTTACCATATCCTACTCCCCTTTTTGTCATGATATAGGCAAAGGAGTAGTCCCCAACCGGGTCACTCATAGCAACGAGAGATAGAAGCATGCAAGATTTGCATATACATATAAGTCACTTTATGCACTTCAATCAATTTGAGAGAAACAAGGAGATTTAATTTGAGAAAATGTGTGAATCCAACATGCTTTGCATACAAGACATATAGCATTCAAGTCCAAAATACAATGGTATTTGGCAAAGCAAATGACAAAGGTTTCTAATAAGAATTCAAACCAATTTCACCAATGTCATGGGAAAAGCAAGGATATAGAGATTATTGATTTCAATTTAAGAGCAACTATATCCAACTTTATAAGCGAAACATGGCATGAGCGACTTTGCACCCTATTTGATTTTTCCGGATAAAATTATCCGTATGATAGTAACCATGTTCAACTAATAAAGAAAGAGAGACATTTGGAATGTAAATTCCTTTGAATGGATACAAGATCCTTTATTCATTTTGAGTCTCATAAGTTTTCACACAAGTTTTGCATTTTTAAGAATATGCAATCATCAATTCATGCTATTTCATGTGAGCATGTTTTATGAATTTCATGCTTTTTCATTTGTCATTAGCATGTTATTAAAGAATCATCATGTCATGGAGATAATCATAGGTCATTCAAATCATACTTCCTATATACATCTCCTAGTCCAAAAATGCATGTTTGAACATAAATATGACATGGATTGTAGACAAGCAAGGTTCACACTTATTGAATTGAAAACATATATACATATGTACAACCAAGCTTACTCAAGCAATCAAAAGAAGAGGCATAAGATATTTCAAAATTTTTGCAAGATACAAGAATGCAAAATAGCTCTCTTTGCTTGAGTTCCCCATATGGGGTCAATCATAGAACATCACTCCACAAGACATACCCCAATAGATCTACTAAGAGTTTTAAATCGAGTAGCATCTAAGGGTTTAGTAAATAGGTCCGCAAGTTGATCATTAGTACCTACATGTTCAAGTACTATGCATTTATTTTCAACAAGCTCTCTAATGAAGTGATGGCGGATGTCAATATGCTTAGTTCTAGAATGTTGCACCGGATTCTTGGAAATATTAATGGCACTCATGTTATCACAAAAGAGAGTGAGAGTACCTTGGTTGAATCCGTAATCCACTAGCATTTGCTTTATCCACATAAGTTGAGTGCATCCACTCCCCGCGGCTATGTACTCGGCTTCCGCCGTGGACAAGGAAATCGAGTTTTGCTTCTTGCAAAACCAAGACACCAAGTTGTTGCCTAGAAAGAAGCAACCGCCCGATGTGCTCTTCCTATCATCACAATTTCCTGCCCAATCCGCATCACTATATCCTACAAGACTAGGATTAGTGTCAAATGAGTACCAAATCCCATAGTTGGAAGTCCCATTCACAAAGCGAATGACTCTCTTAACCGAAGAGAGATGGGACTCCTTGGGATCGGATTGGTACCTAGCACAAACTCCTACACTAAATGATATATCGGGCCTACTTGCGGTCAAATAGAGCAAGCTCCCTATCATGCCACGATATAAGGTTTGGTCCACACTTTTACCGCTAGCATCCTTGCTTAGCTTCAAAGTGGTGCTCATAGGAGTGTCACAATGTTTGGCTTTTTCAAGACCAAACTTCTTCACAAGGTTTTTGGCATATTTGGCTTGGGTTATGAAGATCCCATTATCAAGTTGCCTAATTTGCAAACCTAGGAAGTAATTAAGCTCACCAACAAGACTCATCTCAAATTCATGAGACATAACATCAACAAATTGTTGGACCTTGGTGTTGTTGGTGGAGCCAAACACTATGTCATCGACATATATTTGAGCTATGAAAAGCTCATCATTGTCTCTCTTGATGAATAGTGTCTTGTCAACACTACCTCTTGTGTAGTCATTGTCAACAAGAAATTGAGTGAGGCGCTCATACCAAGCCCTCGGTGCTTGTTTCAACCCATATAGTGCCTTCTTGAGGCGATAGACATGGTTAGGGTGGTGTGCATCCACAAACCCCTTGGGTTGTTCAACAAACACTTCCTCTTGCAAGAAGCCATTGAGGAAGGCACTCTTGACATCCATTTGGTGCAATTTGAACTTGTGCACACAAGAAATGGACAAGAGAAGCCTAATAGACTCTAGACGGGCAACGGGAGCAAATGTCTCCTCAAAGTCGATACCCTCAATTTGAGAGTACCCTTGTGCTACAAGTCTAGCCTTGTTCCGCACTATGTTGCCATCCTCATCGGATTTGTTCCTAAATATCCATTTAGTGCCTATGACATTAGTGGTCTTAGGCCTAGGAACTAGAGTCCAAACCTCATTCCTTTCGAATTGGTTTAGCTCTTCTTGCATGGCAAGAACCCAAAATTCATCATGTAAGGCTTCTTCAACCTTTTTGGGTTCAATTTGAGAGGTGTAGCAAGTATAGCTAATAAGATTAGCAAGTTGACGTCTAGTCCTAACACCCTCATTTACCTCTCCAATGATATCTTCTTTATCATGGAGTTTCCTAACCCATGGAGCGGGTTCTTTAGAGTCCAAGAGAGGAACTCTAGTAATGGGTTGTGTGACTTCATTAGATGTCCCAACATTGGGAGTCACCACAACCCTCTCCAAAGGGGAGTCATCCTCTAGAACATCCTCCTCCTTATGGTTATTAGACTTGAGCCTAGTATCATCAATGACCACATTTGATGATTCCATGACGGTTCGAGTCTTCAAGTTGAAAACTCTATAGGCTTTACTATTCAAGGCGTAGCCAATAAAGATACCCTCATCACTCTTAGCATCAAACTTGCCAAGTTGATCACGGTCATTTAAAATGTAGCATTTGCTTCCAAATGTGTGGAAGTAGCTAACATTTGGCTTCCTACCCTTCCATAGCTCATAGGAGGTGTTTCTAGAACCGGGCCTTAGGAACACACGATTTCCTATATAGCAAGCCGTATTGATGGCTTCGGCCCATAGGTTCCTAGGGACATTGTTGCTAAGCAACATCACTCGGGCCATCTCTTGGAAGACCCTATTCTTCCTCTCAACAACTCCATTTTGTTGAGGTGTCCTAGGACCCGAAAACTCATGGGAGATGCCTAAGCTATCACAAAAGCTTGCAAAAGAGGCATTCTCAAACTCTCTCCCATGGTCACTTCTAATCCGTTTAATGCTTCTAATGTTAGATTTCATTTCATTTTGTAATTTAGTACAAAGCATTTTAAACTTATCAAAAGTTTCGGATTTTTCTCTAAGAAAGTATGTCCATGTAAATCTAGAGAAATCATCAACACATACAAAAATGTATCTCTTTCCACCCAAACTTTCGGTTTGCATGGGACCCATGAGGTCCATGTGGAGAAGCTCAAGTGGCTCCTTGGTGGTGAGATACTTACCCTTTTTGTGCATGCTTTTAGTTTGCTTTCCTTGTTGGCAAGGTCCACAAACACCATTGGCTTTCTTCCTAAGCTTAGGGAGGCCACGCACACACTCGAACTTTCCAAGGGTCCGTAGATCCCTAAAGTTCATGTGGCCAAGTCTTTCATGCCACAACTCAATTTGCTCATCCATGGACACATTGATTGAGACTATTCTAGCTTCAAGACAATAGCAATTGTCGCTAGATCTCATACCTTTCAATAAGGTTTGTCCATCGGGCTTTAGGATCGAGCAATCATCTTTACAAAACAAGACGGAATATCCTTCATCACTTAGATGTGAAATGCTTATTAAATTGGCTTTCAAGCCATCAACAAATAAAGCATCGGATAAGGAGGGTAATCCGGGAACGGAAATGGTTCCTTTCCCTACAACTTTCTTTTTGGATCCATCACCAAAAGTGACATATCCACCTTCCTCCATAACAAGAGTCTCGAAGAAACTCTTGTTTCCCGTCATGTGCCTAGAGCACCCACTATCTAGATACCAAAAATTAGAAGAATTTGCCTTCAAGGCTATTTGAGCAACATGGCAAACAATATCATTCTTTCTAATCCACCTAGAAACAATCTTAGCTTTCTTAGTGGTCTTTGGTATATGGGCTCTAGATGTCCTAGGATCATGCATAATAATATTATCATTCCTAGGAGCATGCATCAAGGCTCTTTTCTTTTTCTTCTCTATCATGCTTCTAGTTTTGCACATTTTTATATATCGAAAGCAATGTGGTCTAATATGACCATTAAATCCACAAAAATGACATATAGGAGTGAAATAAGGAATCATACCTTGTCCTTGTCTTTATGGATGAAAGGGTTCAATCCTTCTTCGTTGTTGAACCGGTCTTGGTTGCTTCCTAGCTTGAGGTTGCATGATAGGTCTCTTTCCTTTGTGAGCCATTTGAGGAGGAATGTTGGCTTGAGAGACCCTAGGGGGTTGAGCTTGAGGTTTCCTTCTTGGCCCCATCTTCACTTATGCATTAGAGCATTGTCCTACTTCTAATTTCTTTCTAGGAGCTTGCACAAATGAAGTTTCTTCTTTCTTCAAGCTCTTGACAAACACGGTCTTGTTAGAGGTAGAGATCTTCTTGTCATCTTCATACCCAAGACCCCTCTTGTCACATGGACTCTTTCCAACACCAAGCATATGGTCAAGCTTCTTGGTGCTAGAATCCATCCTAGTCATAGAATTTCTAACTTCTTCAAGCTCACTCTTTAGACTTTCTTCATTCCTCCTAGATAAAGCTAACTCCTCTCTTAGCTTATCTTCTATCTTCTTGAATTTTTCCACTTGTTCACCTAAGTGGTCATTATGAGATGCAAGCTCAAGATTTTCTTCTCTCAACATCTTGATCTTTCTTGTGCTCTTGATTGCTAAATCATTAAACTCGGCATGGCATTTAGCAAGCACCTTTTTCTCCACAAAACTACTTATGGAGTTAGATGAGGAATCACTTTCTTCTTCACTTGAGTCATTTTCCTCTTGACTCATTTCCTCTTTCTCACTAGCACTTTTGCTTTTATGGGAGGAGGCAAAAGCTAGGAGATTAGCCATGAGCTCTTCTTCACTTGAAGACTCATCTTCCTCATTGGAGTCATCACTACTCCCACTCCAAGTGGCGGCCATCACTTTGCTCTTCTTCTTTTCATTGTGATTAGCACATTCGGGGGCAAAGTGACCAATCCCACCACATTCAAAGCATCGGACCCCTTTCCTTTCGGTCCTCTCTTGTCTAGGCTCAAACTTCTTGAAGGAACTCTTTTTCTCAAATCTTGTCCTCTTGACCCAAATCCCTTCTTCTTCTTGAACCCCATAACCTTGTTGAACCTTTTCACAAATAAGGCAAGGTCTTCATCCGATTCATGCTTTGCCTCCTTTGCATCCTTAGATGCTTTCAAAGCTATTCCTTTAGACTTCTTAGGAGGAGTAGTGGTGCTGGGAGCCTTCCTAGACTCATATGCAAGGAGACGCCCAATCACCTCACTTGGCTTCATATCCATGTAGCCACTATTTTCTTCTATGGCCGTCACCTTGGATTCAAACCTATCGGGGAGAGATCTCATAATTTTTTGCTTGACTCTCCTATCCGAATACGGGTCTCCGAGTTGATGGCTTTGATTTACAATGTCCATCAATTTGATTTCGAAGTCATTGAAGCATTCATCCTCTCCCATCCTTAGAAGCTCAAACTGAGTTTGAGGACTTGAAGCTTGGACTCCTTCACCACCTCGGTTCCCTCATGTGCAACTAGAAGGATGTCCCATGCCACTTTGGCAATCTGAGTATTCTGAATAAGCTTGTACTGATTCTCATCCATAGCACACATAATGGCATGCATAGCCTTCCTATTCCACTTAGAAGCCTCAAACTCTTGCGCGTTCCATTGCGCCTTAGGCTTCAAAACATCTTGTCCTCCACCATCGGGAGTCATCATAGGGAGATCATATCCGTCTTCCACCGCCATCCATGCACGGTCATGAATTTGGCATATGTAGGATTCCATCTTCCCTTTCCATTGGGAATAGTTCAATCCGGTAAGAAGTGGAGGCCTTGTGCTAGAAGCTCCTTCGTGGCCACCACCATTTCCACCGTTTCCACTCATAGTGTTTATGAATGAATGAAATGAATGCAAATGTATGAATGATCAAAAATCACACAAAATGCAAAACACACCAAAAAGCAAGGATCACCTATATATGTCTAGGAACCCGCTCTGATACCAATTGAAACAAATTATAGCACGGTGTGTATAAAGCTATCTAGAGGGGGGGTGAATAGATTTTACGCTTTTTACCCAATTTTTCGTGTTAGTCAAAATTACGAAAATGCCCTCAAGATAATATAACCAAGCAATTGTAATATGGTGCGGAAATTAAAACAACACTTGGTTTTTACGTGGAAACCCTCACGGGAAAAACCACGGGCTATGTAAGTAAGCCACACTCGAACCTCGAATCCACTAAATGTGCAAACGATTACAACCTAATCCCGGAAGTAATCACACACCTACCTAATCCCGGTATGAGTGAACCTAGTCCAATTTGCTTGCGTTCTAAGCAACCTAATCCCGGATGCTACACACAAGACTTACTTTCTCTATGAAGAGAATACAACCCTAAGTGAATATATGTAAATATCCAAAATGCAACATAGAGCAAGGGAAACCCTATATGCTTATCTAAGATGATTAATATGCAATTAAGAGCAATCCTAGATATCAAAACTAAATGACATGTCAATTAGTTTAGCTAATCAATATTAAGCACAAAACCTAATATGCTAGCACAATACAACTTCTCAAACATACATCATACTCATCTCAATATTGTATCCAAAGCATACAAAATAATCAACAAGTAATTAATTGAGATTGCTAGATAAGAGAAACAAAAAACATGTAAGATATTTGTGAAAAACTTACCAAGCAAAGTATGATGAAGATTCCATGCAAGATGACATCTAGATGATCCAAGATGATGCTAGATGATGATTGATGATCATGAAAAAGTGTTTGAGTGATTAAAATTGAGTTCTTTGTGTATTTTTCTTCTCTTGAAAAATATCCTAAGTATAGAATATGAATATGAACTCTCTTGGCTGACCTAAAGTCAAAGTGTTATATATATAGGGGCCATAAGTGAAGTGTGGTCGTTTTGAAAAACGCACCAAAAATTGCTCTGTGCGCTGGTGGCCTTGCGCTGGACGACAGGCGCAAGACCAGCGCACACGCACATTTTTGCATTGGCGCTGGACGACATGCGCTCACACAGGCGCCAGACCAGCGGAGCCACACTGGGCGATCAGCGCTGGTGACCTTGCGTTGGTGTAGACCAGCGCACGACCGGCGACAGAGAACTGGACGATCTGCGCTGGTGTGGACCAGCGCACGATCAGCGGCACGCCACTGGGCGTTTTGCGCCGGTGAGCGGCGCTGGACGTCAGGCGCAGGTGGACCAGCGCACAGCCCACAGCCCACAACTTTGAACCCCACAAGCAATCATGCAAGGGGAACAAAGGTAAACTAAGATGCATCCTAAAAGCCTAAATGCTATGATGTTATAAACACAAGATGCAATCATTATACCAAGCAAGAAGAGATGTAAATAGGCATTGATGCACAACAAAAAGAAACACAACATACAAAGATTAAACATATGCATGAGTTGTGAGTGTGTGCAACTATCTCTTCAAGACAAGTAAGCACTTAGAGTATTACCTTTGGTGCTTGTCAATTATGAGGTCTTCAAAGGGCCTAAGCAATAATAACAACATCTAAACTACCCTTACAAAGAATCCCCACATATGGTTTGATCACGAAATAAGCCAATTAAAAACAACGGGAATCCTTACAAGGGACTTTCTTCAACTACTTTCACTTTGTTGTCCCACTTGTGAGAGCTAGCTAATTGCCAAAAATTTTGCAGCAACCTCTTCATCACTGTCACTTGAAGTGGCGGCCATTTCCTTTCCTTCTCTTCCATTTTCCAAGTTTGCACATTCCTTGGAGATATGCCCGAATCCTCCACATTCATAGCATTGAATCTTCTCTCTTGAAGACATCTCATGGTATGGCTTGACATACTTGATTGTGATCTTCTTCTTCTTGAAGTCATCTCCTTTTGAGCCGTAACCACTTTTTTGTAGATTCAAGAACTTCTTAAATCCTTTGAGTGTCATGTCTTCATTTGAATCATCCTCCCCATTTTCTACCTTGGAGTTTTTTAAGGCTAGATTCTTTTTCTTCTTAGGAAGTGAGGTGGTAGCCTTTCTTGCCTCATAAGCTAGAAGTTTTCTAATGACTTCACTTGGCTTCATATCTTTGAAGGTGTCATTTTCTTCCAAAGCTGTAAGGATTCCCGTTGTTTTTAATTGGCTTATTTCGTGATCAAACCACATATGTGGGGTTCTTTGTAAGGGTAGCCTAAGTATCAGTCTTAATGTTCGAAGCCCTTTGAAGACCTCGTGTTGATAAGCACCGAAGGTAAATTTCTATGTGCTTACCTTTCTTTGAAGAGATTTAGAAGCACACACACACTTTGCATTCTTACATTTGTGTGCATTCTCTTCATATGTCACATTACACACTAGCACTTTGATTGTTATATCTTGTTGTGTATTTATGTGTCTTGTAATTCGTTTCCCGATAGTGTTCGGAAACGTCCGCGCATGCACTAGAATGTGCTTGGTTTTACGCGAAGACCACCCACGGAGAATGCCCTTGGCTTCTCCTTGGTTTTCACCTCTGTTGGTGATCGGCGGTTATGATCGGTGGCCTGGCCGCCGAATGGAACCGCCGTTTGCTTCCAGGAGCAATTCTGCGGTCACGATCGGCGGTCACGACCGCCGTTAGAAACCGCCGTTCATACCTGATCAATTTCGATCTCTCGGGTCTGATTCGGCGGTTGGGATCGGCGGTCACGAAACCGCCGAATTAACCGCCGTTTATGCTCTGTTCTTCACGAGCTTAATTCGGCGGTCATGATCGGCGGCCTGGCCGCCGATTTAAACCGCCGAACGGTGCGTTTCAAGGGCAAACTTGTCTTTTCTCATGCCCTGTTCTTGATGCCTATAAATATCACACTTTCTCATTTTCAGATTAAATGTTCTTTAACTCTAAGAACCCTAAACTTAAAAGAGAGACATTTGAGAGAAAATCAAATCAAGAACACATTTTTAACACTCAAAAACCATTCTCATATGCATCAAAATATCATCTAGCATTTTCTAGCTTAGTTAGGATGCTTGCTTGCATGGGTTTTGATCAACACATATTCTTTGGTAAGTTCTTCACTATTATCATACATAATTAGTGTTTTATTTATCATTGACATCTCTTATATTATTTGTATGCTCTTGAATATATTCTAGATACAAATTAGAGATTGTTGTGTTGACATGATTGAGTGTTGTATTTTTGATAGCTATCTAGGTTTTGTTAATCTATGTTTAGCTAAGCTATTTGACATGTCATCTAGCTTTTAATATCTAGGATTGAATTAATTGCATATTCACTATCCTAGATAAGCATATAGAGTAACCTAGCTCTTAATTGCATTTTGGATATTTTATATATTCACATAGGTTGTATATTCTTTTCATAGAGAAAGTAAGTCTTGTGTGTAGCATCCGGGATTAGGTTGCTTAGAACGCAAGCAAATTGGACTAGGTTCACTCATACCGGGATTAGGTAGGTGTGTGATTACTTCCGAGATTAGGTTGTAATCGTTTGCACATTTAGTGGATTCGAGGTTCGAGTGTGGCTTACTTACATAGCCCGTCGTTTTTCCCGTGAGGGTTTCCACGTAAAAACCAAGTGTTGTTTTAATTTCCGCACCATATTACACTTGCTTGTTTATATTATCTTGAGGGTATTTTCGTAATTTTGACTAACACGAAAAATTGGGTAAAAAGCGTAAAATCTATTCACCCCCCTCTAGATAGCTTTATACACACCGTGCTATTATTTGTTTCAATTGGTATCAGAGCGGGTTCCTAGACATACATAGGTGATCCTTGCTCATTTTGGTGTGTTTTGCATTTTGTGTGATTTTTTTGATTTATTCATACATTTTGCATTCATCTCATTTGCATTCATCCAAACACTATGAGTGGTTTCAGGATGAGCAAAGAGGGAGCGTCGAGCGTGAGGCCACCGTTGCTCACCGGCGATAATTACTCCTCATGGAAGGGGAAAATGGAAGCATACATATGCCAAATCCATGATAGGGCATGGATGGCGGTTGAAGATGGATATGCTCCACCTATGATGACTTCTACGAATGGAGGAGAAGAAGTTCTCAAGCCTAAGGCACAGTGGAGTCCTCAAGAATTTATTGACTCCATGTGGAACAACAAGGCTATTCATGCCATCCGATGTGCAGTGAGTGAAAATTAGTACAAACTGATTCAAATTACTAGGATTGCTAAAGAGGCATGGGACATCCTAGAAGTTGCACATGAAGGCACCGAGGTTGTCAAGGACTCAAAGCTTCAAGTCCTTCAAACTCGGTTTGAGACCATTAGGATGGAAGAGCACGAGCACTTCAATGACTTCCAAGTGAGACTAATGGACATTGTGAACCAAAGTCACCAACTTGGTGATCCTTACTCGGATAGAAGAATTAAGCAAAAGATCATGCGATCACTTCCCGAGAGGTTCGAACCCAAAGTGACGGCTTTAGAAGAAAATGACACTTACAAGGAAATGAAGCCGAGTGAAGTCATTGGAAGACTTCTAGCCTATGAATCAAGAAAGGCTACCACATCTCCTCCTAAGAAGAAAAAGAATATTGCCTTGAAGACATCCAAGATGGAAGAGGAGGAGGATGACTCATATGAAGACATGGCACTCATTGCCAAGGGATTCAAGAAGTTCTTGAATCTTCAAAAGAGTGATTATGGCTCAAAGGGGAATGACTTCAAGAAGAAGAAGTCCACTATTAAGAATGTCAAGCCATATCATGAGATGTCTTCAAGAGAGAAGATTCAATGCTACGAATGTGGAGGATTCGGGCATATCTCCAAGGAATGTGCTAACTTAGAAGATGAAAGAGAGGAGACCGCCGCTTCAAGTGAAAGTGATGAAGAGATTGTGGCAAAATTCTTAGCATTAGGTTGCTCTCACAAGCGGGACAACAAAGTGAAAGTTGTTGAAGGAAGTCCCTCAAGCTTGAATGATTGTGAGAACAACTATTTTGCCTTTCCGATCTCCTACAATGAAGAAGAGAATGAGAGTCAAGAAGGAAGTGACTCTAATAAAGATGACTCTTCATCTAACTCCTCACATGGATATGTGAAGAAAAAGGTTCTAGATGAATACCTCACTGAGTTTAAAAGCTTAGCAATGAAGACCAAGGAAAAGATACGAAGATTGAGAGAAGAGAATCTAGACCTTGAGGCTCATGTTGACCACTTAAGTGAACAAGTGGATAGATCCAAGAATATTGAAGATAAGCTAAGAAAGGAGTTAGACTTATCTAAGAGGAATGAAGAAGAATTAAAAAGAGAGCTTGAAGAGGCTAAAGGATCAAGGACTAGGATAGTTTCTAGCACCGAAAAACTTGACCACATGTTAAGTGTTGGAAAGAGTCCGTGTGATAAGAGAGGTCTTGGGTTTGAAGATAGTAAGGAGTCCTCCACTCCTAACAAGACCATGTTTGTCAAAAGCTTGAGCTACAAAGAAGATTCACCGGTGCAAACTCCTAGGAAGAAGATTGAGCTAGGACAATGCTCTCATAGTGCACAAGTGAAGGTAGCTCCAAGAAGACAACCTCAAGCTCAACCTACAAGAGTTCCTCATGCTAACTTCCCTCAAACTCAAATCCATCAAGGGAAGAGACCAATCATGCAAACTCAACCGTGGAAGCAACCAAGTCTTGGTCAACAACAAAGAAGGAGAAATCCTATCCAACAACCAAGACAACCACAAAGACATGGGAAGGCTCCTATACATGCACAAGGACATGGTATGATTCCTAACTTTGTCCCTACATGTCATTTTTGTGGTGTTGATGGTCATATTAGACCAAAGTGCTTTCGTTACATTAAAATGTGTAGAGTTAAAAGCATGATTGAGAAAAAGAAAGCTAGAGCTAGAATGCATACTCATAGGAAGGAAGAAATTCATTTACATGATCCTATGACATCTAGATCTCTAGAACAATTGACCACTAGGAAGAAAAATGTCACACCTATGTGGATAAGGAAAAATGAACCCGCTTGCTACGAGACTATCAAGTCTCAAATAGGTTTATCCAAGCCAAATGGACTTGGGAGGTCTATAGGACCTCATGACCTTCATTGTTGAAGGTTGATGATTGACCCCATATGGGGAACTCAAGCAAAGAGAGCTATTTTGCATTCTTGTATCTTGCAAAAAATTTGAAATATCTTATGCCTCTTCTTTTAATTGCTTGAGTAAGCTTGGTTGTACATATGTATATATGTTTTCAATTCAATAAGTGTGAACCTTGCTTGTTTACAATCCATGTCATATTTATGTTCAAACATGCTTTTTTGGACTAGGAGATGTATATAGGAAGTATGATTTGAATGACCTATGATTATCTCCATGACATGATGATTCTTTAATAACATGCTAATGTCAAATGAAAAAGCATGAAATTCATATAACATGCTCACATGAAAAGCATGAATTGATGATTGCATATTCTTAAAAATGCAAAACTTGTGTGAAAGCTTATGAGACTCAAAATGAATAAAGGATCTTGTATCCATTCAAAGGAATTTACATTCCAAATGTCTCTCTTTCTTTATTAGTTGAACATGGTTACTATCATACGGATAATTTTATCCGGAAAAATCAAATAGGGTGCAAAGTCGCTCATGCCATGTTTCGCTTATAAAGTTGGATATAGTTGCTCTTAAATTGAAATCAATAATCTCTATATCCTTGCTTTTCCCATGACATTGGTGAAATTGGTTTGAATTCTTATTAGAAACCTTTGTCATTTGCTTTTCCAAATATCATTGTATTTTGGACTTGAATGCTATATGTCTTGTATGCAAAGCATGTTGAATTCACACATTTTCTCAAAATAAATCTCCTTGTTTCTCTCAAATTAATTGAAGTGCATAAAGTGACTTATATGTATATGCATATCTTGCATGCTTCTATCTCTCGTTGCTATGAGTGACCCGGTTGGGGACTACTCCTTTGCCTATATCATGACAAAAAGGGGGAGTAGGATATGGTAAGGGGAGGTGCAAATATAGAAGCTTTTGTGCACTTTGGGGAAAACATACATTGAGGGGGAGTAACCCGTTGAGGGGGAGCATTGCATTTATCATACATTGCATACATTTGGTAATGTTGTGCCTAAATTCTAATAATGCAAATGCTTGGTATTGTTCTCACATGATTAATCTCACACTTTTCTTGTATTAGAAATGTTAGAAACTCTTTTCAGGGATTGATTATTCTACAAGAGGATTGAAGACTTCAAGTTGCATTCTCTTATCTCTTTGTAATGTAGAATATCATTATAGTCCTGTAGTTTCTATTTTTTTGTGAGGAATCATTGTGAGTGATGGTTTTGTCACGAAATAGCCAAAGGGGGAGATTGTAAGGATTCCCGTTGTTTTTAATTGGCTTATTTCGTGATCAAACCACATATGTGGGGTTCTTTGTAAGGGTAGCCTAAGTATCGGTCTTAATGTTCGAAGCCCTTTGAAGACCTCGTGTTGATAAGCACCGAAGGTAAATTTCTATGTGCTTACCTTTCTTTGAAGAGATTTAGAAGCACACACACACTTTGCATTCTTACATTTGTGTGCATTCTCTTCATATGTCACATTACACACTAGCACTTTGATTGTTATATCTTGTTGTGTATTTATGTGTCTTGTAATTCGTTTCCCGATAGTGTTCGGAAACGTCCGCGCATGCACTAGAATGTGCTTGGTTTTGCGCGAAGACCGCCCACGGAGAATGCCCTTGGCTTCTCCTTGGTTTTCACCTCTGTTGGTGATCGGCGGTTATGATCGGCGGCCTGGCCGCCGAATGGAACCGCCGTTTGCTTCCAGGAGCAATTCTGCGGTCACGATCGGCGGTCACGACCGCCGTTAGAAACCGCCGTTCATACCTGATCGATTTCGATCTCTCGGGTCTGATTCGGCGGTTGGGATCGGCGGTCACGAAACCGCCGAATTAACCGCCGTTTATGCTCTGTTCTTCACGAGCTCAATTCGGCGGTCATGATCGGCGGCCTGGCCGCCGATTTAAACCGTCGAACGGTGCGTTTCAAGGGCAAACTTGTCTTTTCTCATGCCCTGTTCTTGATGCCTATAAATATCACACTTTCTCATTTTCAGATTAAATGTTCTTTAACTCTAAGAACCCTAAACTTAAAAGAGAGACATTTGAGAGAAAATCAAATCAAGAACACCTTTTTAACACTCAAAAACCATTCTCATATGCATCAAAATATCATCTAGCATTTTCTAGCTTAGTTAGGATGCTTGCTTGCATGGGTTTTGGTCAACACATATTCTTTGGTAAGTTCTTCACTATTATCATACATAATTAGTGTTTTATTTATCATTGACATCTCTTATATTATTTGTATGCTCTTGAATATATTCTAGATACAAATTAGAGATTGTTGTGTTGACATGATTGAGTGTTGTATTTTTGATAGCTATCTAGGTTTTGTTAATCTATGTTTAGCTAAGCTATTTGACATGTCATCTAGCGTTTTAATATCTAGGATTGAATTAATTGCATATTCACTATCCTAGATAAGCATATAGAGTAACCTAGCTCTTAATTGCATTTTGGATATTTTATATATTCACATAGGTTGTATATTCTCTTCATAGAGAAAGTAAGTCTTGTGTGTAGCATCTGGGATTAGGTTGCTTAGAACGCAAGCAAATTGGACTAGGTTCACTCATACCGGGATTAGGTAGGTGTGTGATTACTTCCGGGATTAGGTTGTAATCGTTTGCACATTTAGTGGATTCGAGGTTCGAGTGTGGCTTACTTACATAGCCCGTGGTTTTTCCCGTGGGGTTTCCACGTAAAAACCAAGTGTTGTTTTAATTTCCGCACCATATTACACTTGCTTGTTTATATTATCTTGAGGGTATTTTCGTAATTTTGACTAACACGAAAAATTGGGTAAAAAGCGTAAAATCTATTCACCCCCCCTCTAGATAGCTTTATACACACCGTGCTATTATTTGTTTCAAAAGCCATCACTTTAGGATCAAACCTATCGGGGAGAGATCTCATGATTTTCTGCTTGATTCTCCTATCCGAATACGGGTCACCAAGTTGGTGGTTTTGATTCACAATGTCCATAAGCCTCACTTGGAAGTCATTGAAGTGCTCGTGCTCTTCCATCCAAATAGTCTCAAAACAAGTTTGTAAGACTTGGTGCTTTGAGTCCTTGACCACCTCGGTTCCTTCATGTGCAACTTCTAGGATATCCCCTGCCTCTTTAGCAATCCTAGTAATTTGAATCAACTTATATTGATTCTCATCGACTGCGCAACAGATGGCATGTATGGATTTGTTGTTCCACATGGAATCAACAAATTCTTGCGCGTCCCACTGTGCCTTAGGCTTAAGCACTTCTTCTTCTCCTCCTCCGGTGGGAGTCATCTTAGGTGGAGCATATCCATCTTTAACCGCCATCCACGCCCTATTATGGATTTGGCATAAATATGCTTCCATCTTCCCCTTCCATGAGGAGTAATTATCGCCGGTGAGCAATGGTGGCCTCACGCTCGACGCTCTCTCTTTGCTCATCCAAAAATCACTCATAGTGTTTGGATGAATGCAAATGAGATGAATGCAAAATGTATGAAGAAATCAAACAATCACACAAAATGCAAAACACACCAATAATGAGTAAGGATCACCTAAGTATATCTAGGAACCCGCTCTGATACCAATTGAAACAAATTATAGGTGTGTTCTAATATATTAATCTAGAATATTAATCTAGAGGGGGGGGGGGGGGGGGGGTGAATAGATTTTAACCCTTATTACCAAATTTTCGCAATTAGTCAATTTACGAAAATACCCCAATCTAGTCAAACAATATAGCAAGTGTAATATGGTGTGGAATGTAAATAACACTTGATATTTACGTGGAAACCCTCACGGGAAAAACCAAGGGCTAATAAGTGCGCCACACTCGAACCTCGAATCCACTAAATGTGTTAAGATTACAACCTAATCCCGGTATATAATCACACACCTACCTAATCCAGGTATAAGTGGACATATTCCAATTGCTTGCAATTTAAGCAACCTAATCCCGGTCACAACACAAGACTTAGTTCTCTAAGAAGAGATAATACAACCTATGTGAATATATATGAATATCCAAAATGCAAAGTAGAGCTAGGGAACCCTATATGCTTATCTAGGATAATAATATGTCAATAAAAATAATCCGAGATATCAAGAGCTAAATGACATGTCATAAAACTTAGCTAATCATTGATTAAACAACCTAGATATAGTTATCAAAATACAACACTCAATCATATCAACACAATAATCTCTATTTTGTATCTAGAATATATTCTAAGAACATACAAATAATATAGGAGATGTCAATGATAAATAAAACACTAATTATGTAAGATAATAGTGAAGAACTTACCAAAGAGTGTGTTGACCAAAACCCATGCAAGCAAGCATCCTAACTATGCTAGAAAATGCTAGATGATATTTTGATGCATATGAGAATGGTTTTTGAATGTTAAAAATGTGTTCTTGATTTGATTTTCTCTCAAATGTCTCTCTTTGAAGTTTAGGGTTCTTAGAGTTAAAGAACTTCATTCAAAGAATGAGAAAGTGTGATATTTATAGACATCAAGAACAGAGCATGTGAAAAGACAAGTTTGCCCTTGAAAACGCACGATCGACGATTTCAATCAGCGGCCAGGCCGCCGTTCACAACTGCTGAATTGAGCCCGAGAAGCACAGAGCATCAACGGCGGTTTCATTCGGCGGTTTCGAAACCGCCGATTAAACTGCATAAACAAACTCGAGATAAATATCAATCAGGTATGAAATGACGGTTTCGTTCGGCGGCCAGACCGCCGATCAAACCACCGATTCACCAAAAATGGTGACACCAAAGGAGAAGCCAAGGGCATTCTCCGTAGGCGGTCTTCGCACTAAACCAAGCACACATTTGTGCAAGCACGGACGTTTCTGAACATATTCGGGAAACGAATTATAAGACACAAAAACACACAACAGGATATATCAATCAAAGTGCTAGTATGTAAAGTGACATATGAAGAGTATGCACACAAATGCAAGTATGCTAAGTGTGTGTGTGCAATCTAAATCTCTTCAACGAAAACTAAGCACTTGAGAAATACCTTTGGAGTGCTTGTCAACCTTGAGGATTTGAGAGGGTCTTTGAGCTTGATCATGAATCACCTAAGTTACCCTTACATTCAATCTCCAATTTGTGGTTTGTCCATGAAATAAGCCAATCAAGATATGAGAATCCTTACAGAATCTAGTGCACTGGGTGCATTGAACAGGATCACAATGAAATACTTTATCTAGAACCGTCAGTAGATAAAAGTTTTTTCATTATCAGGACAATCGGAGAGTCTATCTTAATCCTGAGATAAATGATGGACTTATGGTTACAAGTGTTATCATTTGAGCTATCAATAAGTACGATTGTATAGCACAGTCTATCATCGATAGTTTGGTGGTATTCATTTGCTAATCGATAGAGGACTTCATTTATAGATATAGAAATCGTGGCTCCATTTATTAAATGTGAGTAGAATATCATCATATGGATGTTTTGAGGTATTGGATATTAAATCTTAATGTTGAGTTTTCAATAGTGACTATTGAAAGATGACTTCTGGACAAGTCAAATTATATATCCAAGTTCAAAATGTGGTCATATGAATAAAAATGGTAACTTGGAGAGCTATAGGCGGTCTATGATCTCCTGACGATTACTGATATTCTTCACGAGGATTCACTATCTTCTGTAAGATTGTGTAGGGTATGAATGAGAATCATTTACTTGTTTTATCTTTATTTAAGAGTGTAATTTTAATTCTTTAGTGGAATGAACTAAAATTAATAGATTGAACCTAAGTGAATCATTTGTTGATTAAGATTGGGTTATGTCTATTGAAGCTTAAATTTAGATAAGCCCGCCAAGATCCCTAATCCACACACACTTGCATGGATCACTTGATATATTCTACCGGATTAATTATGGGTTCATCTAGAATTGTATTAAGGCATGTGGGCTTGTTTCTTTTAGTAAGAATGAGCATATTTCATATGTGGGCCTTTTAATTAAAGATCCAATGGATTTAATAAAATGAAAAAAATAATATTTGGGCATATCTTTGTGTATGGGCGGCAAGGCTTAAAAAATGGCCTAATATATTATTTTATTTTATTATTTTATTTTATTATTTTATTAAATGGAAATTAATTAATTGATTAATTAATTATTTAATTAAGAATCAAAATCTTTTTCTGACTAGGAAATATGTTTCTCAGTGTTATACTATTGGTAGTAGTATAATAAATATAAAAGACTTTATTTGGTAAGTAGATAAATAAGTGATTTATTTATCTAGTCAAATAAGGAAGTCTTTTATATAGTCATAATTGAATAATACACTAAAGAGTTGGATTCTAAAGAATGATAGAAGTATGGGTGAAACACAAATCCTCTTATAGTGAAGATTTTGGCCACCTACAAGGCTCCTCATCATAGAATGCGGCAACCCTAGTTATTATAGGGTAAGGAATTTGGCCACCCTAGTTGCTTTGCTTAAGAGTTATTTTTCTTTTGCTTGAAAAATAAAATCCAACTCTAGACAATAGTGTGAGAATTCGGCCAAGAGGAAAAATGAGAAGAGATCGTTCTTATTTTGATAGTGCACTTGTAGCTTTTTCATCAAAAGATTTTGTGCACAATTTCGAATAAGGTTCACGCGAATTTCGATCTAAGGATTGTGAATTCAAAAGTGACTGGAACGTTCTTTATAATCTCTTGGAACTTGAAACAAATACTCGATGTGTTCTAATATTAATCTAGAGGGGGGGTGAATAGATTTTAATCGTTTTTACCAAATTTTAGTGTATGGACAAAATTACGAAAATTCCCCTAATAGTCAATATTAAAAAAAGCAAGTGTAATATGGTGCGGAAATATAAACAACACTTGATTTTTACGTGGAAACCCTCATGGGAAAAACCACGGGCTAGAAGTGAGCCACACTCGAACCTCGAATCCACTAAATGTGTAAAACGATTACAACCTAATTCCGGAAGTAATCACACACCTACCTAATCCCAGTATGAGTGTACCTAGTTCAAATGCTTGCGATCTAAGCAACCTAATCCCGGAAGCTACACACAAGACTTCAATTCTCAATCAAGAGATTAACACCCTAAGTGAATATGTGAATATCCAAAATGCAACATAGAGCGAGGGAACCCTATATGCTTATCTAAGATGATGATTTTGCAATAAGAACAATCCAAGATATTAAGAACCAAATGACATATCAAATAGCTTAGCTAATCAAGATTAAGCAAAAACCTAATTAGCTATCACAATACAACACTCAATCATATTCATCACAAATAATCTCTAACTTGTATTTAGCATATGATCTAAAATATACAAGTAATTTAAAGAGATGTCTTAATATGAAAAACACTAAAATTAGATGAAGTTAGTGAAGAACATACCAAAGAGGATGTGATGATACAAAACCTGTTAGGATTATGCTCAATAGCAAGAGTGTAATATTGTTTTTGACAATCTTTTCATATTAATAAAGTGATTTCTGATTTAAACAAATCTTATAGCATTTATAGATTGAATATTATAATTGTCAAAAGTAAATAATCATAAGGTCAAAAGACTAAGAGAAAAGAAGAATTGTTCGTACATCTGGATATGTATGAGGTAGAAACAATTCTTTAGTTAGTCTTGAATAATGTTCACAACTTAAGTTAAAGGTGTAGGGAAAAATACGGTCACGCAGTGGAAGCGAGACTAAAATCGAGTTTAGTATAGTTTAAATTTTTTCCATAATTTGAACCTTAACCCTTTAATTAATTAACATATAATACTAAAGATATCATACCTTTGTCGCGTGATCCGATTGACATTGCGCCGATGGTAATCCGCAAGATCTTCCAATCCAATCACGAACGTGAATCACCTAGGAGCGTGGTCTTCCTTCTCTTTGAATTGTGTACCTGAGGACGGATTAACAAAACTTTTTCTTTTTCGCTAGTCACAACAAGTTCCAAGAGACAACAAAGAATGTTCCGGTCACTTTTGAATTCGCAATCTTTAGATCGAAACTCGCATGAACCTTATTCGAAATTGTGCACAATACCTTTTGATGTAAAAGTAACTAGTGCACTATCGAAATAAGAACAAACTTTTCTCTCTATTCCTCTTGGCCGAAAATCACACTAGTCTAAGAGTTGGATTCTATTTTTCTCTAGCAAAAGAAAAAACTCTCAAGTCCAAGACATTAGGGTTGGCCGAATTCCACTTGCCTCATATTTATATAGTGCACCGAATTCTTGCCTATTAAAATATATATTTAAGTGCACCAAATTCTGGCCTTGCCCAAATAATATATCAGTGCGCCGACTTCTGCACTTTCCTTATATATATATTATATTAGCCAATTTATATATATATATATATTCCGGCAATTAATTGCCATATATATTTCATCTATATCTATATATTGAGGCTGAAATCCTTTACCATGTAGGATTTATGTCTTTTGACTTAAATCCTAACCCTAGGTAGATTTCCTTAGAATTCCAAACCCTAATCCAACTCTTTAGTGTATTTGTGACTATATCAAAGACTTCCTAATTTGACTAGATAAATAAATTCCCTTTATTTATCTACTTACCAAATAAAGTCTTTAATATTTATTATACTACCACAATAGTATACTACCAAGAAACATATTTCCTAGTCAGAAAAAGATTTTGATTTTTAATTAAATAATTAATCAATCAATTAATTAATTTCCATTTAATCAATTAATAAAAATAAAACAGTATAATATTATATATATCTCGGCCATGTGCCATATATATTAATATATCTATATATTGTTTTTCTATTTTATTAAATCCATTGGACCTTAACAAAAGGCCCACATGTGAACTAGGCCCATTCTTACTAAAAGAAACAAGTCCACATAGCTTAATACAATTCTAGATGGACCCATAAATTAGTCCGGTAGAATATATCAAGTGATTCATGCAAGTCCGTGTGGATTGGGGATCTTGGTAGGCCTATCTAAATTTAAGCTCCAATAGACATAACCCAATCACAATCAACAAATGATTCACTTAGATTCAATCTATTAATTTTAGTTCATTCCACTAAAGAACTAAAATTGCACTCTTAAATAAAGATGGAATAAGTAAATTATTCTCATTCATACCCTAGACAATCTTATAGGAGATAGTGAATCCTCGTGAAGAATATCAGTAATCGCCAAGAGCTCATAGACCACCTATAGCTCTCCAAGTTACCGTATTTACTCATATGACTACACTTTGAACTTGGATATATATTATGACTTGTCCAGAAGTCATCTTTCAGTAGTCACTATTGAAAACTCAACGTTAAGATTTAATATCCAAAACCTTAAAACATCCATATGATGATATTCTACTCACATTTAATAAATGGAGCCACGATGTCCATATCTATAAATGAAGTCTTCTATCGATTAACAAATGAATATCACCAAACTATCAAGGATAGACTATGCTATATAATCATACTCATTGATAACTCAAATGATACCACTTGCAACCATAAGTCCATCATTTATCTCAGGATTAAGATAGACTCTCCGATTGTCCTGATAACGAAAAGACTATTATCTATTGACGGTTCTAGATAAAGTATTTCATTGTGATCCAGTTCAATGCACCCAGTGCACTAGATTCTTTTACTCGAAGACCCTCCGATGATTTTAGACTCATCATAACACATTTGATCCCACTCAAATGCTAGTGAAAGAATTCTACAACTTTAACAAGATAAAGGTGCCCAACCTTTAACTTAAGTTGTGAACTTTACTCAAGACTAACTAAAGAATTATGTCTACCTCATACATATCAAGATGTACGAACAATTCTTCTTTTCTCAAAGTCTTTTGACCTTATGATTATTCACTTTTGACAATTATAATATTCAATCTATAAATGCTATAAGATTTGTTTAAATCAGAAATCACTTTATTAATATGAAAAGATTGTCAAAAACAATATTGCACTCTTGCTATTGAGCATAATCCTAACAATCTCCCGCTTGCACTATAGCAAATGTGTCATATCTCTCATTCCCATGTTCTCTAGATGCCCATCAAAACTCTTCTGTGGTAGAGCCTTTGTGAAGGGATCCGCTAGATTTTCTACTGACGCGATTTTGGTAATCGTCATGTCACCCCTATGCACAATCTCCCTAAGAAGATGATACTTCCTTCCAATGTGTTTTCCTCTCTTATGACTTCTTGGTTCTCTCGAATTAGCCACTGCTCCACTATTATCACAGTAGATAGTGATCTGCTTATTCGCACTGGGAACCACTTCCAAGTCAATCAGGAATTGGCGGAGCCAAACAGCCTCTTTGGCAGCTTCGCATGCAGCAACATACTTAGCTTCCATGGTGGAATCAACAATACAAGATTGCTTGATACTTTTCCATATGACTGTTCCTCTTTCAATAGTAAACACATATCCTGATATGGATTTTCTGGTAGTCAGAATCTGACTGGAAATCAGAATATGTATACCCAACGGGAATCAAATCCCCTCCTGAGTATACAAGCATATTATCTCTCGTTCTCCTGAGATACTTGAAAATATGCTTGACTGCCGTCCAGTGATCAGGACCAGGTTTCGATTGAAACCTGCTAACTATGCCCACAGCAAAACAAATATCTGGTCTAGTGCAGAGCATTGCATACATGAGACTTCCAAATGCCGAGGCATTTGGAATCCTACTCATGAATTGCTCTTTATGCTCATTCTTAGGAACTTGTTCCTTAGAAAGTTTGATTCCATTTCTGAAAAGTAACATACCTTTCTTGGAATCTTGCATGGAAAATCTAGACAAGATTTTATCTATGTATGAAGCCTGGGATAGTGCAATCGTTCTATTCTTTCTATCCCTTATTACTTGGAAACCAAGAATATAACTTGCTTCTCCTAAGTCCTTTATATCAAATTGTTTTGCTAACCATTCTTTTACTGATGTCAATACACCTACATCGTTTTCGATGAGTAGTATACCATCAACATAAAGAATTTAGGAAAACCAACTTGTCGCCATTAATCCTTTTGCATACACAAGGTTCGTCACAGCTTGATCGAACCTTATGTTCCAGGATCAGGATGCTTGCTTTAATCCATATTTGGATTTTTGCAACTTGCATTGCCTTTTGCCAATGGCGACCATCACCATGCTCCATTGCTTCCTTATATGTGTAGGGATTATCGTCGTCCGGGGGATTCTCCATTGATTCTCCCAGACCGATGTATCTCTCGGGTTTTCTACTAACCCTCCCACTACGACGAGGAATGGTAGGTTGTTGATTTTGTGATGGTGCGGAACTTACAATGGGGTTAGGTTGTGTAACCTCTTGTGGAATTGTATCTCCTGACATCTCATTCAGGACAATTCTACTTTTGGGTACAAAATCAATCATATAGTCCTTTTCCAGAAATTTAGCATTTGTTGAAACAAATACTTTAAGATCTGAAGGACTATAGAAATAATATCCCTTAGTTTCTTTTGGATACCCTACAAATATGCATGTTTCCGAACGGGACTCCATCTTTTCTATCTTTCCTTTTAACACATGCGCAGGACAACCAAATATCCTTAAGTGTTGTAAACTAGGCTTTCGCCCAGTCCACAACTCATGCTGTGTTTGAGGAACCGACTTAGATGGTACATCGTTTAGAATGTATATTGCAGTTTGTAAAGCATATCCCCAAAAGAAATAGGAAGCGTTGAATAACTCAACGTAGACCTAACCATGTCTAAAAGAGTTCTATTTCTCCTTTCTGCCACCCCATTTTGTTGAGGTGTACCTGGTGCAGAAAACTGAGATATAATTCCATTATCAATAAGATATTGCTGAAACTCACCAGATAGATATTCTCCACCACGATCAGATCTCAAGATTTTTATGTGTTTCTCTAGCTTATTTTCCACTTCAGCTTTAAATGCTTTGAACATGTCAAAAGCATCCGACTTATGTCTCCTGAGATACACATATCCAAATCTCGAGTAATCATCTGTGACAGTGATGAAGTACTCATATCCACCTCTAGCTTGAATGCTCATAGGACCACATACATCAGTATGCATTAATCCTAAACATTCAGTGGCTCTTGTGCCTTTGGTCCTGAACGACCTTTTGGTCATTTTACCTTCCAAACAGGATTCACAAGTTGGTAGATCATCAACCTTTAAGTCACTTAAAGGTCCATCACTAACCAATCTTTTAATCCTATTAAGGTTAATATGACCTAGGCACAAATGGCATAGGTAGGTTTCATCTTATGATAATTTTACTCTTTTATGGTTAGGTTGCGTTAATTCTGTGTCTAACAAGTGAGAGATATTTCTATGTAAATAGAATAGACCATTTTCCAATGTACCTTTGCAAACAAATTTGTCATCTTTACTAATAATAATTTTTTTTATTAAAAGTAACCGAATATTCAAATTTATTTAAACAAGAAACTGAAATTAAATTTCTCTTGAATTGAGATACATAATAAATGTCTATCAAATCTAAATGCCTACTAGAATCTAGATTAACTCTAATATCTCCCACTGCACTAGCAGACACCAACGCTCCGTTGCCTAAACACAAGTTGATTTCATTCTTATTCAGCCTTCTCCTTTCTTGAAACCCCCATAAGGAATAACAAACATGATTATTGGCTACTGAGTCTACGATCCAAGAATCTGTAGAATCTGCCAGTAAACATGTTTCAAGATAATTCACATTACCTTGTTCCTTCTTATTCTGAGACTTTGGGCAATTACTTTTCCAATGTCTCTTTTCACCACAAAAGAAGCACTTCCTTTTGATCTTGGTTACTTTCTTAGTCTCCTTCTTGGTAGGCCCAAGTTGCTTTTTCTTCTGTTATTCCTTGACCTTCTGACGGGTCTTAACAGTAGCAACTTTACCAACCATATGAATCTCTTCTAGAGACATCATCATATCAGTAGCAGACCCCATTCCTTCATGCTGCTGTTGCAACACGTCGGAGATGGTAGCCATTTGGCCATCTCATTCGAGGTCTTCCACTGCTCATACTCGTCTCCTTGCATCACATTAGATTCATTAGTGGGAGCAGGTGGTTTTTAGGAGTAGTCAGAACAAACTTATGTTTTCCAGCTTGCAGCAACAACCCAATTTTCCTTTTCCATGTGACATAATTATCTCCAGTTAAAGTGTTATGTTTCAGGATGTTCATAAATGATGGGGTTATGATTTCTGAATAAAACAAAAATATATATGAGTAAATAATCATGATAAAGCACTTTCGAATATTTATCTTGATTTAAATAAATAACTCAATCATAAAAATTCAACGGTGATCCAACACCCATAAATGTTACGCCTCCTTTGGGAGTACGTACCATTTACTAGTTGGACTAGGTCTCACTTAATTGTTAACATAACAACCAGCGTTTTCAATTTTAGCCTTGTGATTTTATTGACAAGAACTCTTGGGAGGATATCAATAAAATCACATTGAGTGTGTTACCAAGATATCGACCCTCAATATTTTCTCTCACGAAAATCCCTCCTTAGGGAGTAGATCTCGTTTGAGTCAATTGTCTAGTCTATCCTTGTAAGGAAGTATGTTGCTAAATTCCATTCATGGACGCCCCTTGGGGGGATTACCAATAAATAATAAAGCTCAACTAACCTTGGAGGCCATAGGTGTTGCAAAACACCTTCTTCCACTCAATTATTTAAGGCGTGTGATTAAATCCCATAGAATGATTTACCAAGTTATCTAGATGCCAATTTAGATACCTAAATCATTCAATGCATGTTCATACCAAAAGAGATATATGAGTGGCACTCCTATTCTATATGACATGTCATCAAACAATAACAAATATTGTAATATTTACGCAAAATAAATAGCCACAAACTTGATCCATCCTAGAAAAACAAGTAAATTACATTTGTTTGGATTACAAAAAACTCCTTTCTTGGCGAACAAGTCTTCAAGCGGCCACCGATCACTTGTGCATCCCACGGCTGCCCCTATGGGCGTGCGCACTCCACAACCCCAACAAGGGCTGCCGTGCGCAGCCCACAGTCCAACATGCACTGCTGTGTGCAATCTTGCGCGCATGCATGTTGCTATGGTGCGCACGGTCCCAAACTTGTTCCAGTTGCTTTCAATTCTTCAAGTCTTCGAATCTTCGATGCTTGAACGTATTACAACATTATTTAAACAATAAAATACTGCAGTTTTTTTTAATTAATTATTTAATTAAAAATCAAAATCTTTTTCTGACTAGGAAATATATTTCTTAGTAGTATACTAATGTGGTAGTATAATAAATATAAAAGACTTTATTTGGTAAGTAGATAAATAAGGGATTTATTTATCTAGTCAAATTAGGAAGTCTTTAATATAGTCACAAAAACACTAAAGAGTTGGATTAGGGTTTGGAATTCTAAAGAAATCTACCTAGGGTTAGGATTTAAGTCAAAAGACACAAATCCTACATGGTAAAGGATTTCGGCCTCAATATATAGATATATATGAAATATATATGGCAATTAGCCAAAATATATATAGATATATATTTATAAAGCATGCGGTGACATATATAATATATGGTGCCAGTAAAGAGCACTAGAGATATATAATATATATTGTGCAAGTATATCGCAAGATATAAATATATATATAATATATTGTGCAAGACGATAGCACTAGAGATATATAATATATATTATGCATAATCGTATATATATAAATTGACTTATATATATTTATATGTGGCATGCAGAATCGTATATATATATATTGACTTATATACATTATACGTGGATGCAGAATTCGTGATATATATATTATTTGGCAAGTGACTTTCGGCCATAATATATATATATTCTTTATATAGAATTCAAAGAACCCTAATGCATAAGGCTTGAGAGTTTTTTCTTTTGCTAGAGAAAAATAGAATCCAACTCTTAGACTAGTGTGATTTTCGGCCAAGAGGAATAGAGAGAAAAGTTTGTTCTTATTTCGATAGTGCACTAGTTACTTTTACATCAAAAGGTTTTGTGCACAATTTCGAATAAGGTTCACGCAAGTTTCGATCTAAAGATTGTGAATTCAAAAGTGACCGGAACATTCTTTGTTGTCTCTTGGAACTTGTTGTGACTAATGAAAAAGAAAAAGTTTTGTTAATCCATCCTCAGGTACACAATTCAAAGAGAAGGGAGACCACGCTCCTAGGTGATTCACGTTCATGATTGGAGTGGAAGATCTTGTGGATTACCATCGACGCAATGTCAATCGGTTCATGCGACAAAGGTATGATATCTTTAGTATTATATGTTAATTAATTAAAGGGTTAAGGTTCAACTTTTGGAAAAATTTTGAAATATACTAAACCTATTTTAGTCTTGCTTCCGCTGCGTGCACCCGTTTTTCCCTACAAAACCATGCATGGATGATTGCTAGATGATCTTTGATGCACAAAGGAATGTATTTTAGTGTTTAAAGAAGAGTTCTTTAAGGATTTTTCTCTTGAAAAATATTCTAAGGAAAATATATGATATTATGAACTCAGCAAAGTGACCTAAAAACATAGAGATGTATATATAGATGTCATAAGTAAAGTGTGGTCGTTTTGAAAAATCACACCAAAATTAGCCTTGTGCGCTGGTGACCTGCACTGGTGGACCAGCGCACGACCAGCACATGACCAACTTTTGCACAGGCATTGGTCAACCAGAGCAGGACAAGAGCGCAACACCAGCGACAGAGTAGTGGGCGTTCTGCGCTGGTGAGCTTGCGCTGGACGACCAGCGCACGACCAGCAACAGACCACTAGGCGATCTGCGCTGGTCTGGCGCATGTGGACCAGCTTATAGCCCTTCTTCCTTCACACTCAAAAGCAATATGTGCTAGAGAAAACAAGTGAAGGAGATTGCATACAAAAGCCTAACATGATATGACATTATAATCACAAGATGCAGTCAATATACTCATGCAAGAAGAGAGATGAAATAATCAATAATGCACACATAATACAAACACACAACATTCAAGAATAAGAGATATGCAAGTGTTGTGTGTGTGTGCAACTACTTCTCTTCAAAGCAAAGTAAGCACAAGAAATTTACCTTTGGTGCTTCTTTTCTTGAGGTCTTGAGAGCCTAAACTACCCTTACAAAAACCCCAAATGTGGTTTATCTATGAAATAAGCCAATCAATAAGCTGAGACCTTATAGAACTTATTGTGACTAACGAAAAAGAAAAAGCTTTTGTTATCCATCTTCAGGTACACAATTGAAAGAGAAGGGAGACCACTATCCTAGATGATTCACGTTTATGATTGGATTGGAAGATCTTATGGATTACCATCGACGCAACGTCAATCGGATCACGCGACAAAGGTACGATACTTTTAATCATATATGTTAATTAATTAAAGGGTTAAGGTTCAACTTATTGAAAAATTTTAAAATATACTAAAACCTATTTTAGTCTCGCTTTCGCTGCGTGCATGAGTTTTCCCTATAGACATGGTGCTAATTGTGAAAAGATTCAAGAAGTTCTTGAGTCTACAAAAGAATGGTTATGGCTCAAAGGGGGATGGCTTCAAGAAGAAGACCAAGGTCAAGAATGACGAGCCGGACCAAAAGGTGTCTTCAAGAGAGGGGATTCAATGCTGCGAATGTGGAGGATTCAGGCACATCTCCCCGAAGTGTGGAAACTTGAAGGATAGAAGGAAAGGAAAGGCTATGGCCACCTCACGGAGTGAGGATGAGAGTGAGGAAAATCCTTCAAGTGATGAAGAGCTTGCCATTAACTACACGGCATTTGGAGCCACTCGTGTAGAAGTTGAAGAAGATGGAAAAGTTGCTTTGACTTGTGATCCCAAAGAAGTTCTAGATGAAGAAGTAGCTAAAGAAGTTGTTGGTGTAACTACTCATTGGGATATGGCTCATATAACATCAAGTGACCAAGGTGAAGGTCTTGATGAGGAAGATGACTCCATTAGTGAGATGGAAGATATAGGAGATGACTCAAATCTTCAGAATTCATCATCTAACTCCACAAATGGAAATGTAAAGAGTATGGATCTTAATGACTACATAGTCAAGTTTGAAAGCTTTAGGTTAAAGAATAAAAAGGAGATTCGAAGATTGAAGGAAGAAAACCTTGAGCTTTCAACGAAAGTTGACCACTTGAGTGGTGAAGTGGTGAGATCCATGGTTGATGAAGATAAGCTAAAGGACGAGTTAGCTTTATCTATGCTGAGAGAAGAAGAGTTAAAGAGAGAGCTTAAAGAAGCTAGAGCCGCAATGGCTAAGACAGCTTCAAGCACCGAGAAGCTTGACCACATGTTGGGAGTTGGAAAAAGGCCATGTGATAAGAGAGGTCTTGGCTACATTAATGACAAGGATGCTTCCTCCTCAAGCAAGACAACCTTTGTCAAAGGCATGAACATCAAGATGTCTCCTCCTCATCAACACTTGGCCGGGCATCGTTGTACCCGTCAAAAAAGATATTTCTATTCTAATCACCTCGCAAATGCAACAAGTCAAAGGACAAGTATAGCAAGTAAGCAAGGGTCTCGTTCCATAGGGAGATGGAATCCATTAACTATATCTAGCTCTAAAGTTTATTAAAGCATGTAAAAGGAAATACGTGTGTGGTGTGTGTGTGTGGAGATGTAACTAACTAGGATAGAAATGCAGCCGGGTGTCTTGGCTATCTAATTAATCTACTCCTAATTAAGTTAATCTACTCTTAGAGGCAAGACACCCTAGCTACAAAAATAAAGGTGGTTGGGAGATAAGCAAGATATATAACACATATGGGATATCGGTTCACCAAACACATTATGCAATTTATGTCGATTGTTTAACATGTGAATCCAATTAATCCAGTAAAGGGTTCGTTCTCTTGATTAGGGAATTACCAAAATCATATCATCACTTTCTAAGTCGAAAGAGTGATTGTGTCTAGGGTTTAGACCCATTAAGCACAAGAACATATGAACCAAAGCTAAAGTGGCATAGTTATGCACACACAAGCTATTTCCATTCCATAGAGCTAATAGTCAAGATTATGCAAGGAATGGTTATCCAAGCACAATCTCAACTCTCAATCTCTCTAATCATTCTAAACACATACATAGTAAATCGTATGCCAACATATATAAACAAATGAGATATTTGATTACAACTACTTCTAATCATTTAGTTAATCTACTCCTAATCTCATCCATACATACATATCAACACATAATCATCCATACACATGAATATCACAACAAGAGCTTAATCAATATACAACTAAAGAATGAATCAATACCAAATCAAATCAAATGAACAATACATACATATATTAACATAAGTGTAGGTTACAAATATTCCCAAATGGGTTATACATCAATAGAAATACAAAGATGAGCAAAGGGATTACCCTTGAAGACAAGCCTCCAAAGATCTCCCTATCTATGAACATCTATGGCTTGCACACAAGCCCTCATATCTCTGTATATCTACTCTCCATGGAAGGCTTTCCATGGAGGAAAATCCCCCATGGAAGGCTTGGAGTTGCTCTCTCTCTTTTGTGATGTAAGAGCCAAGCTCTAGGTTGTGTTTTTGGTTGGTCACACTTAGAAAGAGAAACAAAAGGATGTATATATAGGTTGGAAGTGTATATGGCAAGAATGGGGATGAAAATATCTAAATATCCTCTTAAGTCAGTTAGCTCGTAGGTTCAGAACCCCTGCCTCTTGGGTTTGTGCCCGCCGACGGAAGCTGCGGTGCATTTTGGCACTTTTTCCGCGAGTTCCATACCTTCTGCCTCGTGGGAACTTTCCCTCAACATGAAACCATGGATTTCTAGTAGGTTTGGTCATGTTGGTTCTCTAGAAAGAAGGCGCAGAAACGAGCTTGCAAGCTTGAATGGCCATGGAGTTTGGAGGATTTGGTGGAGACCAAGATCACGTGCATGGGAGGCTGGAATGGGTGGCAAACGGACTGGAGAAGCGTCGACCGTCGTTGTGGGTGGAGAACCATCAAAAAACTGGCTGAAAATGCTGCTGGAACGTCAGGTCTGAAGTCGGGTCTGGACCGGGTTTGAACCGGGTCGACGGGTCGGGCACGCGGGTTGGCTGGAGGTAGGGGACGACGTGACATCATCTTGACGTCACGCTGACGACAGCATCAACGCCCAAAACGGCGTCGTTCCACTAATGATGTGGCACCCTTCTATTATGCTTTGCGTGACAATTACAATCAAAACCCCTGATCTCTCCCATAATCACCGAATATTTGATATATTCTCCAGGTTTGCACTTTGACCCCTAATTCTCCATAATGACATAATTGCCCCTGAATTTCCCTATTTTCTTTCGTTTAGGTTTAAACACCCACTATGAGGGATATTTACCTACACATAGGTAATACACATATTATATACACAAAAGTGCTAGGAAACGAACACAAAAGCTAGGAAATGGGAGCGCTAAGTGTGAACATTTGAAGCTCGATCAAACCCCCAAACCTAACTTTTGCTCGTCCTCGAGCAAAATAAAAAACAAATAACAAAAAAATAAACAATAAAACACTAAAGCAATAAACAAAGAAACTAATTAGTCCACTGTCGTGGGAGAAACGATGGCACTTAGCATGTGCCACAAGCCTTTTAAACCCCTAGGTGTCCCTAGTAGGAGGAGTGTAGTCTTCTGAGGGTTTACAGCTACAATACCCACAAACGTAACTCTACAAAGCAAAAGGTTGAGATGCAATCTGTACATACCAAGCAAAGACTACATGCATGCTAGAATTTCTGCATAAAGACTAATAATATGCCATTCAAATCAATACATCATAGTCATGCAAGTATGCCAATATTTAGGATGCTTTCGGTTTACAAAACAACTAAATCGAATGCTTCAGCTAGAATTCGCCTCGACTCTAATCCTCACCGGATTTCAGTCATATGTTCACTCAGAATCCTAGGCTATCACTCTTTATCAAACATATGCGAATTGGAATTTATGTATCGAAATCAAATATAACGCATATGAATATTTTCAAATAAAGCTCAATTTCTAAAAATGGATCTCATGGAAGGAATTGAAATACCATGAATGTGAAAAGAGCATGCATCAACTCATATTCCCAATATAGACTTCCTAAGAGATCAATTAGGCTTTCCCTAATTTGTATTGTGACCAAGGTGATTTGTGGTGTTTGGATGTTATGGTAGGAATGGATAGATAAAGCTATTAATCATGTCAAAGTGTTTACACATTAAACTTTCAATACAATAAGCTCTATGTATTTTTCAGAATACAATTTAAGCGTCTAGGCTATAAACTTTAAAGGTGTATAATTTGCTAATTTTTGTACTCACATCTTTGAGTAACTTTACATTGAAGATTGAAGGCTTAAGTGTTTTTCATTTAACACTTTTTTTTTGAAAGCCTTTTTCTAGCATAATTTTTACACATTTGCCTCAGTACATGCTTTTACACAATTTGGAGCTTACAATTGACTTCTATTAAGCTATGCACATTAACATGATTAATAACTAGGGAGTGGTTAAGTGTTTGAATTGTGGGTGATGTGTGTAGGTTTAGTGTTTGGTCTCAATTTAAACAATAAAGTACACATATAGGGACATGGAAGTGTTTAGGCTATATTTGGAGTTTTGCTAACACTATAGCCCAAAATCATTTCTAAAAATCCATCTAGCAAGGGAATACAAATTTCAACAAGCAGTCCACATATATGTTCTATGGCAATCAATGCAAAATTGATGTACAATGAGATCACTAAAAATTAAGAAACAATATTCGAAGACTGTTTAATGAGTAGAAACAATTACCCTCTCAAATAAAAACACTTATAGGCTCAAAATTCTCACAAGGGTAGTCTCCACTATTCTCTTCAGCTAAACAAGAATAGAGTTCTATCTACCATAACATCAAAAGATTGGCACTGTACAAGCAAATTAATAGTGATGCAAAGATCATACATGGCATGAATGATAGTCAAGATATAGACCTAAAAGCATACATGACATGTCTGTACCGGCACGCACAAATATTATCTCAACAAAATAGACTTCAATTCCAAAATTTTCAATTTTGACCAATTTGTAGAGATTTGAAAATTTAAAACCTACAAAAACAAAGACAACATCACGAAAGTTGTCCACACCCTCAAACCTAAACTTAACACTATCCTCAATGTTGCACAACGGAACCTTTTCCGTACATAATATGGACAATGCTTAGCAAGATTCGGACATAAGAACTACAAAAATCACAAAGACTAAAAATAACAAAACAAAATAAATCCTAAGATCTAAGCACAAAACAACTCGCACTCTTAGATCTAAACAAAAATAACAAGAAAAATTACAAAAATAAACAAGCAATGCATTTATATCCTTGAAGCTCATAAGTGGGAAACTTACCACCATACTACAACGACCCACAACACATATGCATTCCACTAGAATTGAAGCACAAGACTAAGTCTCTATCCAATCCTCTCAAATCCAAAAATGGATGAGTCAATTAAAGAGACTTAATGTTGGGAAAGCAAAGTGTAGAGGATACCTCTTGTAGCGTGAGGTGTGGTCCATGGATTGTGCAGTCCATCCTTCTGTTGGGCTCGGCGCGGGTTCATTCCTGCGGGTTCCTTCCCACAAAATGAAGTCGCGAACGTCCAGCGAGTTCGTTCTTTCTAGCTGACGGGCTTGTTCCCGCAGATACGAAGTCGCTGGTCTTCCCCATCAGTCTCGCGGGTTCTTCTCTTCTGCTCCGCTGGATCATTCCCGCAGATGGAAGTCACAGACATTCCTCGAATCCCTCGTGAGTTCATGCCTTCTACTCAGCTAGATCCTTCCTGCGGACTTGTCTCGCTCAAGGCTCCCAAGTGGAACTTGCGACTTTGGCTGCGCACATTAACCCGCGGACTGAGGTCGCGGAAGGTAGTTTTTCTCATTTTGGCCCTCTTCCTTTATTCTAGACCTCAAAATCCTGCACAACACAAACAACTAAAAAAATTCAAACGCATTTGCTTGATATGAAAATAAAAACAAGAAAACAACAAACATAACAAACTACATTATTTGCTAAAACTAAATACGGCTAACGAATAACCATCTCCCCGGCAGCGGCGCCATTATTTGACCGGGCGTCGTTGTACTCATCAGAAAAGATATTTCTATTCTAATCACCTTGCAAATGCAACGAGTCAAAGGACAAGTACAACAAGTAAGCAAGGGTCTCGTTCCACAAGGAGATGGAATCCATTAACTATATCTAGCTCTAGAGTTTATTAAAGCATGTAAAAGGAAATGCGCCTGTGTGTGTGTGTGTGTGTGTGTGTGTGTGTGTGTGTGTGTGTGTGTGTGTGGAGATGCAACTAACTAGGATAGAAATGTAGCGGGGTGTCTTGCCTATCTGTAAGGTTCCAATTTGTTGATTGGCTCATTTCGTGGACAAACCACATGTTGGGGTCCTTTGTAAGGGTAGCTTAGGTGTTGTTGTTATTGGTCAAGCCCTTTGAAGACCTCGTCTTGATAAGCACTCCAAAGGTATATCTCTAGTGCTTATTTTTCTTTGAAAATATTAGTTGCACACACACACTTAACATACATTTCATATGTGTGGTTTCTCTTCACATGTCACATTTCACACTTTCACTTATATGTTATTTTTTGTTGTGTGAATTTGTGACTTGTAATTCGTTTCCCGATAGTATTCGGAAACGTCCGCGCATGCACTAGAATGTGCTTAGTTTTACGCGAAGACCGCCTACGGAGAATGCCCTTGGCTTCTCCTTGGTTTTCACCTATGTTGGTGATCGGCGGTTATGATCGGCGGCCTGGCCACCGAATGAAACCGTCGTTTACATCCAGAAGTATTTGGAGCAATTCTGCGGTTACGATCGGCGGTCACGACCACCGTTTGAAACCGCCGTTCAAGACCTAATTGATTTTATCTCTCGGTTTGATTCGGCGGTTGAATCGGCGGTCACGAAACCGCCGAATGAAACCGCCGTTCATACCTGATTGATTTTATCTCTCGGTTTGATTCGATGGTTAGATCGGCGGTCATGAAACCACCGAATGAAACCGCCGGTGTTCCCATATTCTTCTCGGGTTCAATTCGGCGGTTAGAATCGGCGGCTTGGCCGCCGAATGAAACCACCGATTGGTGCGTTTCAGGGGCAAACTTGTCTTTTCACATGCTCTATTTTTCATGCCTATAAATACATCACTTTCTCTTGTTCTGAATGTGACTCTTAAATCATCAAGAACCCTACTTTTAAAAGAGAAAGTTTTAAGAGAGAAAGCAACCAAGTTTGCTCATTTAAACACTCAAACCAAAATCCATTTGCATCAAAGTTCATCTAGCATTCTCTAGCATATCTAGGATGCTTGCTTGCTTGCATGGGTCTTTTATCATCACACTTGCTTTGGTAAGTTTTTCACTATTATCATATATAATTAGTGTTTTAATTATTATGGCATCTCTTTTATTACTTGATTGTTCTTAGATTGAATTCTAATATTCAAGATAGAGATTGTTGTGTTGATTTGATTGAGTATTGTTTTGTGATAGATATCTAGGTTTCTATAATCTATGATTATCTAAGCTAATTGACATGTCATTTAGCTTTAATATCTAGGATTGTTTTTAATTGCAAATTCATCATCTTAGATAAGCATATAGGGTTTCCCTTGCTCTATGCGCATTTGAATATTCATATATTCACTTAGGGTGTTAATCTCTTTTTAGAGAATTAAGTCTTGTGTTGTGACCGGGATTAGGTTGCTTAATTCACAAGCAATCAGACTAGGTTCACTTATACCGGGATTACGTAGGTGTGTGATTACTTCCGGGATTAGGTTGTAATTTCATCACATTTAGTGGATTCGAGGTTCGGGTGTGGCTCACTTAACAGCCCGTGGTTTTTCCCGTAAGGTTCCACGTAAATATCAAGTGTTGTTTTAATTTCCGCACAATATTACGCTTGCTATATTTTATTGACTATTAGGGGTATTTTCGTAATCTTGTCCTTAAACGAAAATTGGGTAAAATTAGTTAAAATCTATTCAACCCCCCCCCCTCTAGATTAATAGTTTACACATCGTGAGAACTTTCAATTGGTATCAGAGCGGGTTCCTAAATATAATTAGGTGATCCTTGCTCACTTTGGTGTGTTTTGCATTTTGTGTGATTTTTGATCATTCATACATTTGCATTCATTTCATTCATTCATAAACACTATGAGTGGAAACGATGGAAATGGTGGTGGCAACGAGGGTGCCTCAAGCACAAGGCCTCCACTTCTTACCAGGTTGAACTATTCCCAATGGAAAGGGAAGATGGAATCCTACATATGTCAAATTCACGACCGTGAGTGGATGGCGGTGGAAGATGGATATAATCTACCCAAGATGACTCCCGATGGTAGATGAGAAGAAGTATTGAAGCCTAAGGCGCAATGGAGTCCGCAAGAGTTTGAGGCTTCAAAGTGGAATAGGAAGGCGATGCACGCCATCCTTTGTGCAATGGATGAAAATCAGTATAAGCTTATTCAGAACACTCAAATCGTGAAAGTGGCTTGGGATATCTTACAAGTTGCACATGAAGGAACCGAGGTGGTGAAGGAATCCAAGCTTCAAGTCCTCCAAACTCAATTCGAGTTACTTAGGATGGGAGAGGATGAATGCTTCAATGATTTTGAAATCAAATTGATGGATATCGTTAATCAAAGTCACCAACTCGGAGACCCGTATTCGGATAGGAGAGTCAAGCAGAAAATCATGAGATCTCTCCCCGATAGGTTCGAATCAAAGGTGACGGCTATAGAAGAAAATAGTGGATATATGGACATGAAACCGAGTGAGGTTATTAAAAGACTTCTCGCTTATAAGTCTAAGAAGGCTCCTAGCTCTACACCTCCTAAAAAGCAAAAGGGAATTGCTTTAAAAGCTTCCAAGGATGAAAAGGAGGCAAAGAAGATTGACTCGGATGAAGACCTTGCCTTGTTTGTAAAAAGGTTTAACAAGGTTATGAAGTTTAAGAGAAAGAACTTTGGATCAAAAGGTCAAGATTCGAAGAAAAAGGGTTGAAACAAATTATAGCACGGTGTGTATAAAACTATCTAGAGGGGGGGTGAATAGATTTTAAGCTTTTTACCCAATTTTTCGTGATAGTCAAAATTACGAAATTACCCCTAAATAGATAAAGCAATAAATCAAGTATAATATGCGGAAATTAAATAACACTTGATTTTTACGTGGAAACCCTCACGGGAAAAACCACAGGCTAGTAAGTAAGCCACACTCGAACCTCGAATCCACTAAATGTGTAAAACGATTACAACCTAATCCCGGAAGTAATCACACACCTACCTAATCCCGGTATGAGTGAACCTAGTCCAATTTGCTTGCGTTCTAAGCAACCTAATCCCGGATGCTACACACAAGACTTACTTTCTCTATGAATACAACCCTAAGAGAATATATGAATATCCAAATGCAACATAGAGCAAGGGAAACCCTATATGCTTATCTAAGATGATTAATATGCAATTAGAACAATCCTAGATATCAAAACTAAATGACATGTCAAATAGTTTAGCTAATCAAGATTAAGCACAAAACTTAATTAGCTATCACAAAACAACTTCTCAAACATACATCATACTAATCTCAACCTTGTATTCAAAGTATATAAAATAACATACAAGTAATTAATTGAGATTGCTAGCAAAGAGAAACACAAAATATGTAAGATACTAGTGAAAAGCTTACCAAGCAAAGTATGATGAAGAATCCATGCAAGATGACATCT
Organism: Acer yangbiense; assembly: GCA_008009225.1. Taxonomy (NCBI): domain Eukaryota; kingdom Viridiplantae; phylum Streptophyta; class Magnoliopsida; order Sapindales; family Sapindaceae; genus Acer; species Acer yangbiense. The sequence continues at coordinate 31,740,644 of CM017764.1, forward strand.
AGAAGATCAAGAATGATGCTAGATGATGATTGATGATCATGAAAAAGTGTTTGAGTAATAAAAAATGAGTTCTTGGAATTTTTCTTCTCTTTGAAAAATATCGTAAGTATGAATTCTGAATATGAACTCTCTTAATTGACCTAAAGACAAAATGGCATATATATAAGGGGCCAAATCAAAGTGTGGTCGTTTAAGTAAGTTTCAAAGAAACGCGCCGATCGGCGGTTTCAATCGGCGGCCAGGCCGCCGATAATGACCGCCGAATTGAGCTCGTGAAGAACAGAGCATAAACAGCGGTTTATTCGGCGGTTTCGTGACCGCCGATCCCAACCGCCGAATCAAACCAGAGAGATTAAAATCAATCAGGTATGAACGGCGGTTTCGTGACCGCCGATTCAACCGCCGAATTAGACTGAGAGATAAATCAATCAGGTCTTGCATCGGCGGTTTCGAACGGCGGTCGTGACCGCCGATCTTAACCGCAGAAATGCTTCAGACCAATCTGGACTGAAACGGCGGTTTCATTCGGCAGCCAGGCCGCCGATCATAACCGCCGATCACCTAGAAAGGTGAAAACCAAGGAGAAGCCAAGGGCATTCTCCATAGGCGGTCCTCGCGCTAAACCAAGCACATTCTAGTGCATGCGCGGACGTTTCCGAAAGTTATCGGGAAACAAATTACACGACAACATGACACAATTACACACAACAAAATATAATAAATAAGTGCAAGTGTGAAATGTGACAAATGAAGAGAATGCACACATATGCAATGAATGTTAAGTGTGTGTGTGCAACTAATCTCTTCAAAGAAAAGTAAGCACATAGAAATTTACCTTTGGTGCTTATCAACACGAGGTCTTCAAAGGGCTTCGAACAATAAGACCGATACTTAGGCTACCCTTACAAAGAACCCCAACATGTGGTTTGTCCACGAAATGAGCCAATCAACAAATGGGAACCTTACAATCTCCCCCTTTGGCTATTTCGTGACAAAACCACCACTCACATTGATTCCTCACAAAGAAATAGAAACTACGGGACAACTATGATATTCTACAACACAAAGAGATAAGAAAATAAAACTTCAAGTCTTCAATCTCTTGTAGAATAATCAAGCCCTGTAAATAAGATTTCTATGTTTTCCAATACAAGTGAAATGTGAGATTAATCAAGTGATATCAAAACAAGAATTTGCATTTTTAGAATTTAGGCACAACATTACAAAATATATGCAATGTATGATAAATGCAATGCTCCCCCTCAAAGGGTTACTCCCCCTTAATGTGTTATCTCCCCAATGTGCACAATTGCAACACCAATTTGCATCTCCCCTTACCATATACTACTCCCCCTTTTTGTCATGATATAGGCAAATGAGTAGTCCCCAACCGGGTCACTCATAGTAACGAGAGATAGTAGCATGCAAGATTTGCATAATTAATATAAGTCACTTTATGCATCTCAATTTAATCGGAGAGAAACAAGGAGATTTATTTGAGAGAAAATGTGTGAATCAAACATGCTTTGCATACAAGACATGTAGCATTCAAGTCCAAAATACAATGGTATTTGGCAAAGCAAATGACAAAGGTTTCTAATAGGAATTCAAACCAATTTCACCAATGTCATGAGTAAAGAAAGGATATAGAATACATTGATTTCAATATAAGAGCAACTATATCCAACTTTATAAGCGAAACATGGCATGAGCAACTTTGCACCCTTTTTGATTTTTCCGGATAAGATATCCGTATGATAGTAGCCATGTTCAACCAATAAAGAAAGAGAGACATTTGGAATATAAATTCTTTTGAACGGATACAAGATCCTTTATTCATTTTGAGTCTCATAAGCTTTCACACAAGTTTTGCATTTTTAAGAATATGCAATCATCAATTCATGCTTTTCATGTGAGCATGTTATATGAATTTCATGCTTTTTCATTTGACATTAGCATGTTATTAAAGAATCATCATGTCATGGAGATAATCATAGGTCATTCAGATCATACTTCCTATATACATCTCCTAGTCCAAAAATGCATGTTTGAACATAAATATAACATGGATTGTAAACAAGCAAGGTTCACACTTATTGAATTGAAAACATATATACATATGTGCAACCAAGCTTACTCAAGCAATTAAAAGAAGAGGCATAAGATATTTCAAATTTTTTGCAAGTGACAAGAATGCAAACTAGCTCTCTTTGCTTGAGTTCCTCCATATGGGGTCAATCATAGAATATCACTCCACAAGACATATCCCAATAGATCTACTAAGAATTTTAAATCGAGTAGCATCTAAGGGTTTAGTAAATAGGTCCGCAAGTTGATCATTAGTATCTACATGTTCAAGTACTATGCATTTATTTTCAACAAGCTCTTTAATGAAGTGATGTCGGATGTCAATATGCTTAGTTCTAGAATGTTGCACCCGATTCTTGGAAATATTAATGACACTCATGTTATCACAAAAGAGAGTGAGAGTACCTTGGTTGAATCCGTAATCTACTAGCATTTCCTTCATCCATATAAGTTGAGTGCATCCACTCCCCGCGGCTATGTACTCGGCTTCCGCAGTGGACAAGGAAATCGAGTTTTGCTTCTTGCAAAACCAAGACACCAAGTTGTTGCCTAGAAAGAAGAAGCAACCGCCCGATTTGCTCTTCCTATCATCACAATTTCCTGCCCAATCAGCATCACTATATCCTACAAGACTAGGATTAGTGTCAAATGAGTACCAAATCCCATAGTTGGAAGTCCCATTCACAAAGTGAATGACTCTCTTAATCGAAGAGAGATGGGACTCCTTGGGATCGGATTGGTACCTAGCACAAACTCCTACACTAAATGATATATCGGGCCTACTTGCGGTCAAATAGAGCAAGCTCCCTATCATGCCACGATATAAGGTTTGGTCCACACTTTTACCGCTAGCATCCTTGCTTAGCTTCAAAGTGGTGCTCATAGGAGTGTCACAATGTTTGGCTTTTTCAAGACCAAACTTCTTCACAAGGTTTTTGGCATATTTGGCTTGGGTTATGAAAATCCCATTATCTAGTTGCCTAATTTGCAAACCTAGGAAGTAATTAAGCTCACCAACAAGACTCATCTCAAATTCATGAGACATAACATCAACAAATTATTGGACCTTGGTGTTGTTGGTGGAGCCAAACACTATGTCATCGACATATTTGAGCTATGAAAAGCTCATCATTGTCTCTCTTGATGAATAGTGTCTTGTCAACACTACCTCTGTGTAGTTATTGTCAACAAGAAATTGAGTGAGGCGCTCATACCAAGCCCTCGGTGCTTGTTTCAACCCATATAGTGCCTTCTTGAGGCGATAGACATGGTTGGGTGGTGAGCATCCACAAACCCTTGGGTTGTTCAACAAACACTTCCTCTTGCAAGAAGCCATTGAGGAAGGCACTCTTGACATCCATTTGGTGCAATTTGAACTTGTGCACACAAGAAATGGACAAGAGAAGCCTAATAGACTCTAAACGGGCAACGGGAGCAAATGTCTCCTCAAAGTCGATACCCTCAATTGAGAGTACCCTTGTGCTACAAGTCTAGCCTTGTTCCGCACTATGTTGCCATCTCATCGGATTTGTCCGAAATATCCATTTAGTGCCTATGACATTAGTGGTCTTAGGCCTAGGAACTAGAGTCCAAACCTCATTCTTTCGATTGGTTTAGCTCTTCTGCTATGGCAAGAACCCAAAATTCATCATTTAAGGCTTCTTCAAACCTTTTTGGGTTCAATTTGAGAGGGTGTAGCATGTGTAGCTAATAAGATTAGCAAGTTGACGTCTAGTCCTAACACCCTCATTAACATCTCCAATAACATCCTCTTTGTTATGGAGTCTTCTAACCCATGGAGCGGGTTCATTAGAGTCTAAGAGAGGGACCTAGTAGTGGGTTGTTGAATTCATCATTTTCATTAGATGTCCAACATTGGGAGTCAACAACCCTCTCCAAAGGAGAGTCATCACTAAAAAAAACCTCCTCCTTATGATCATTTGACTTGAGCCTAGTATCATCAAATACGACATTGGATGATTCCATAACACTTAGAGTCTTTAAAATGAAAACTCTATAGGCTTACTATTCAAGGCATAGCCAATAAAAATACCTCATCACTCTTAGCATCGATTTGCCAGTTGATCACGGTCATTCAAAATGTAGCATTTGCTTCCAAAAGTGGGAAGTAGCTAACATTTGGCCTCTTGCTTTCCATAACTCATAGGAGGTGTTTCTAGTAACCGGGCCTTAGGAAAACTCTATTTCTATATAGCAAGCCGTATTGATGGCTTCGGCCCAGTTCCTAGGGACATTGTTTGCTAAGCAAACATCACACGGGCCTCTTTGAAGGACCCTATTTTTCCTTCAACAACTCCATTTGTTGAGGTGTCCTAGGAGCCGAAAACTCATGGGAGATGCCTAAACCATTACAAAAGGTTTCAAAAATAGCATCTCAAATTCCCTCCATGGTCACTTCTAATCCGTTTTATGCTTTAATATTAGAATTCATTTCATTTTGTATTATTACAAGCATTTTAAACTTATCAAAAGTTTCGGATTTTTCTCTAAGAAATATGTCCATGTGAACTAGAGAAATCATCAAACATACAAAAATGTATCTCTTTCCACCCAAACTTTCGGTTTGCATAGGACCCATGAGGTCCATGTGGAGAAGCTCAAGAGGCTCCTTGGTGGTGAGATACTTACCCTTTTTGTGCATGTTTAGTTTGATTTCTGTTCTTGTTGGCAAGGTCCACAAACATCATTGGCTTTCTTCTAAGCTTAGGGGGCCACAAACACAATTGAACTTTCCAAGGTCGTAGATCCCTAAAGTTCATGTGGCAAGTCTTTCATGCCACAACTCAATTTGCTCATCCATGGACACATGATTAGATGCAATACTAGCTTCAAGACAATAACAATTGTCGCTAATCTCATGCCTTCAACAAAGGTTTGTCCATCGGGTTTTGGTAGAGCAATAATTTTAGAAAACCAGACGAAATATCCTTCATCACTAAGATGTGAAATGTTATTAAATGGCTTTCAAGCCATCAACAAATAAAGCATTGGATAAGGAGGGTAATCTGGGAACGGAAATGGTTCTTTTCCTACAAACATTTCTTTTGGATCATCACCAAAAGTGACATTTCCACCTTCCTCCATAACAAGAGTCCGCGAAGAAACTCTTGTTTACCGTCATGTGCCTAGAGCACCCACTCTCCAAATACCAAAAATTAGCAAAATTTACCTTCAAGGCTATTTGTGAACATGGCAAACATTTTCATTCTTTCTAATCCACTTAGCAACAATTTTAGCTCTTAGGGTCTTTGGTACATGGGCTCTAGATGTCCTAGGATCATGCAAAATAAAATTATCATTCCTAGGAACATGCATCTTGGCTCATATCTTTCTCTTTTCAATCATGCTTCGTGTTTCCAACATATTAATATATTGAAAGCAATTTGGTCTAATATGACATCACAACCACAAAAGGACAAATAGGGATGAAAAAAGGAATCATACTTGTCTTTGTGCACGTATGGGAGCTCGTCTATGTCTTGTGGATAAGGGTTCAATCCATCTTGCGTTGTTGAACCGGTCTAGGTTGCTTCCAAGCTTGAGGTGCAATGATTGGTTCTTTCCTTTGGAGGCCAATGTTGAGGAATGTTGGCTTGAGGGACCATAGGGGGTTGAGCTTGAGGTTGCCTCTTGGCCCCATCTTCACTTGTGCATTAGAGCATTGTACTACTTCTAATTTCTCATAGGAGCTTGCACAATGAAGTTTTTTCTTTCTTCAAGCTCTTGACAAACACGGTCTTGTTAGAGGTAGAGATCTTCTTGTCATTTTCATACCAAGACCTCTTGTCACATGGGCTCTTTTCCAACACCAAGCATATGGTCAAGCTTCTTGGTGCTAGAAATCTATCCTAGCCAAGACCTTAACTTCTATAAGGTCACCCTCTTCAAGCCTTCTTCACTTCTATTAGGATAGTCAATCCTCAATTAACTTATCCCTCTCCTCTTCACCTTTTCCACTTGTTCACTTAAGGGGTCATTGTGAGCCGAAGAGTAAAGGTTCTCCACCTTTCTTTTTTCTCTCACCTATCAATCTTCTGGCTTTTAATTGCTAAATCATTGAACTCGGCATGGTATTTAGCAAGCACCTTTGCTCCCATAATATCGTTATGGAAATAGAAGAGGAGTCACTTTAAATTCACTTGAGTCATTT